>CM062289.1:128620946-128802842 GCA_031216915.1 Pictodentalium vernedei | reverse complement strand
GATGTCGGCCCAACTATTACCATCTGGCACCACTCAAAATATTTACGTTTTTAATCAGGAAGAATATTTTTAAAAAATTCTGCCAAATTGCAACATCTCAATACTAACAGTTCAATAGCCTGCATTGGGTGGAGCACGGGAGAGGTGGGGGGAGAGGGGGGGCGGGGGTCAGATTGCTGTCTGTTGTGGTTTTCTTCCCACCATTGAATGAAATGCTCATTCCATATCCACCTGCTCCGGCCTTCGTTACGTGGCGGTAATCAATGGGTGACACTTCATTCATTAACCTCTTCCCAAATGGCGATTCGAGGAAGTTGGCGTGGTAACAACTGTTCAGTGCATTTGAATTGTGGATGTTTCGGGTAATCAGTATTTGCATCGAAATTGCTCGGGCGGTCATATATTCATTTGAAGCCCATGCATGAGGTTGAGATTGATGTTTGTTGACCAGAAATAACAAAAAAGAAAATAACTATATTAAAGTATTTATTTCCAGCACGTGTTGTGTATTTTGTTGTTGTCCTGTGATTGTCAAATGCACGTGGTCTGAACAGGAGGAAGATATGAACGCCCCACTCGACTCGCCCAGTACTGATCGGTGTTTCTGAACACATATCAACTTTGTGTGAAAGATAGATATACAGTCAGTGCATTATAATTCAATTTTTAAGGACAGAAATATGACCTCGTGGTGTCTTTCCTCCACTGATAATAATGGCCTCAAACAGGTTCTTGAGCTCACCGAGAGTGCTCAGTATTATCAGCGATGATGGTATTAGGCCTATCATGCGCAAATCCTAAACCCCCCTACCAATTACCCAATGGCGGATGTTTTTTTCTTTATTTGACCAATAACCCCATAGTTCCAAAAGTTGGATACAAACATATCCAGAGAAGAAGGGTTGTCTTGAAGAATTCACCAAAGAAGAATTTCTTGTCTGGGTTTATTTCATATCAAAATATACATGTATACATAAAAAAACAACAACAATGGTAGAACAGCACATATTGAGAACAACTTCGTGATTAGCACAATTGTAAAAAAAATCCCACATAATTGACATTAACCCTATTGTAGCAATGTTTCCAATGGAGCATACAAATCTGACTTACTGACACTCTGCTCCACTATAATCACACTCGCGACCAGTCATCTGATGTAACAAAAGAGGCTCCCCCCACACTCGGGGTACATGTATTTTCTCTTAAACCTTTTCATCACATCAAATGACTGGTGGTGAGTGCCTATGTCAAGTCCATGATCGACTGATCGAATCCTCCCATATTTTTTTCGAAGCGCTCCTGATGTATTTGGAATATTACTAGTGAGGATTATTGTTCATCCTAGTCTTTATTTTCAACATTATGTATGTACAGTTTCCATCTCAGCTATATGTTTTGTTAGACAACTAAGAATACTTATACCAAGCTGACTTTATTATTCAGAATTTGTTCTATTACAAATTATTAGAGAGTGCCCATGACTGAATATATGAAACATGAATACTAACTAAAATGAATCTGCAGGACCATAGTCTTGGGGGGAGGTCTGATTTTGTTGTTCAGAATTTGTTTTATTACAAATTATTGGAGAGTGCCCATGGGCACTCTCTAATAATTTGTCATAAAACAAATATATGTAAACAAAATATTATTTGCGTTGATGAATATGATACATGAGGGTCTTTGCTCTAGTACTCAACCAACTAACAAGAGTAAATATACATGACACATACTTTTCTCATAAAACAATTTTCTATTTTTTGACTGGTCGTCTCAAATTCTCATTTACACTGATTGTCCTCTGCTCAGAGAACTCTGGATGCAGGAAGAGGACGTATCTCTTGATGTAGGCCTTTTTTGTAGGATCGAGTTCAAGTTTGTTCAGCTTACCTCCACCAAACCTTGAGAATTTCACTCTTTGGGAATCCAGTCCAAATAACTCGGGGAAAACCTTTTCTGATATGTTTTTGGCAAAATTGCCGGGGGTATACGAGTGAGCACGAATTGTTCTTAATTCTTCTACAGTCAGTCTGTACTCTGGTGGGATATCACTGAAGTGTTCCTCCTGTGTTGAGGGCTGATGCATAGGCTGTAACTGTGGGGCCTCATTTACAGATGTATCTGAAGAACTTACACCTGCACATGTATTTGTGACAATGGCAGGACACTGTCTGACGAGTCTACTAAGATTCTCAATCTGTCCTCTGATTTCCCTAATTTGCCTGTTCATTTCTGTTAACTTTTTGTCTATTTGCACCAGTAACGATTCTTGTGTAGTCTGCTCAACATGAAATAGTGGTATGGCGGTACTTGCCCCTGTAGATGGGGGTTGAAGTAAGTGTTTGTCGTGGTGGAATTGATGATGGCGATGATCTATGTCGTGATGGAGTAGAGAGTGGTGGTGGTGATGATGGTGATGATGATGATAGTGGTGGTGATGACAATGATGAAAATGGAGGTGTTGATAGTGGATGTGTTTGTGGTGACGATGATGATGATGATGATGATGATGATGATGGTGGTGATAGTGGTTGTGAAGATGCTGGAGTCGTTCTTGGAGGTGACTGTGCTTTTTGTGATGTTATCAAAGGTAGTGTTGGCTGTACATGAGAACACTCAAGTTCAGTTGGTGCAGTGGTGAAGTTGTGCCACAAGTGGAGTCAGACTGGACACTTGGACTCTTTTTATTACTTTAGCATCTTCTTTGCTTTTCTGAAAATGAAATGTTTGCATATATATAACAGCACACACATATTTTGTCAGTTATTGCAATCCTTGCCCCCCCCCCCCCCTTCCCCCCCCTCCCCCCCCCCCCCCCCCCCCCCCCCCCCCCACCACCACCACTGTAAAACAAAAATATCGCAGCAATAATTTTCGGTCTACTACAAAGGACTAGAAATTCTCGGCGAACACTTACTGCGTCTATGGCTCTCTGCATCAATCAAAAAAAAGTCACTGATGTCTCATTTACAGTAGCATAAAACAATCTAAGTGTGAAAACACGTGTCTGAAAACAATGCTTCTGAAGAAGAACTGTCCACATATAAGTGCGATAATTAAAAAATTAATTAAAGAGTATTTAAGTCATAAATTTTTTCTATGGAAGGAGCAAAACTTTTACGCGAAATGATTGAGGCAAATTTAGATAATTAATGTTAAAAAATGTAATAAATTAATAACAATTAATGTTACAGACTTATGTGGCAATTTATTAAATTCAATGCAATCTGATAAAAAATGTAATAATTTTGCGTTTATTGGAGGAAAAAGCTGAAGTGGAGCCATTTCAATGAATAATTACGCAAAATTACTGGAGCCAAATATATACAACACTGTTACAGACTTATCTGGCATTTTATTAAATTAAATGAAATCCGGTAAAAAATCTAATAATTGTAGTTTATTTTAGTCACTGCCAAACAACGAGAAATTCATTTAAGAGAGTGGTGGGGGTGGGGGGGGGGGGGGGGGGTTATACTCCTCCCATTTACTCCAAGCTTCCTTTTAGTCGTTTTTCAAGTTTGACATATGATGGTTTGCTGTTTTTCAACACAAACTGAGTTGCGGAGAACAAACTCAAAGAGCTTTCTAGGAACTGATGTTACGTAACTAATGGTATTATCAGTGATCACCTATTATTTACTTAAATTTTGATACACTATTTCTGTATTTTGCCGTACTGTCGATCCTTAATTACACCACTGAGATGCATGAAAAAATGTAGTCGTTTCTTTTTACCATTCAAAATATCAGTACGTAACATTAATTCCCGAAAAGCCCAAGAGCTTTCTGGGAACTGATGTTAGGTACTGGTATTATCAGTGATAAAAAAAACAAGACAGACAGCGTAATCACCTATTATTTACTGAAATTTCGATACACTATTTCTGTATTCGGACTTTGTTTGGGACTGACTTCTCTTGTGGGTCGACTTCTCTCGTGGGCCGATTTCGTTTGGGACCGACTTCTGTATTCAGCGTACAATACGCCTTAGTGCACAACGCAACTGTGCCCCCCTCCTCCCCCCCCCCCCCCCACACACACACGTACGCATAGTTGGGACATATATTAACCCTTTCCACAACATAATGACCAAAACCAAACAGCGCTATTTTATTTAAATATCCCCATTTAAATTTCTTTACGTTTTTCAGTTTTTTGCTCAAAACATATCTCATGGCTCATCACTGGAATAAGCTTTCAATGCGGGGTCATAAGCTAGGTTTTCGATGCAAAAAAATGAAACAAATTAGTTATTTCAGAATTTGCAAGTGTCGTCTGCTTTTCGTGTTAGGTAAGGGTTGAGACAAATATATGGGATCACAGAATGGGAGAATACATGTACAAAGTCTTTTTTCCATTTTTTTTAATTCAAGCCATATTTCATATCATCATGTTTGTGGTTTTATTTAAGATGATTCCAGGAGGACACACCCGAGACTCCCCAGTCTCCTTTCTTCTGAGATAATATTTGATTTCTTTTCTTCCCAGCTTGAGGGGGGGGGGGGAGGTTACACTTGCGAACGTTTAAGTACTGAAACTTACCTTTGGGAATGAATCCCACTGCACCAAATATTCCTTCTCCACTTCAATCCACTGCGTCTCAAGAAAATATCTTCTTGTTCGAACCTGGATCTTGTTGTCTATGTCATGTCTTACGAGATAGTGATTTGGTAGCGAAGTCTCTTTTCTTGTGGTCATTTTGGTGATGATAGTATATTAGATTTTTTTGTATGTTTGAGCGTGGCAAGGGAGGAGAGGGTTCAGGTACTCAGTTGCAGCTGTGTCGTTTCTGTTTCTTTTTCTTAGCTGGTGGCGGCTGTGTAGGAGAAGGTGTTGCAGTTGTTGATTTTGCTGATCTTGCTGTCTTTAGTCAATTTGATTTTTCAGAGGAGATCTTGATATTTAAGTTCTGTGTGGCATGTGTGTATTTTTAATTCAGCCAATAGCGAAGGAGCTGACCGCCATGAAGCTTTTGTGAAGCCATGTCGACAGCTTTTCTCGATCATAGCTTGAAGGCTATTAACGTGCATGGCTTCATGACAGTTTCTTGGCATTTCACAGTTTGGATAACAATTACTGTGTATTCTTTGCTAACATTAAGATTATAGTTGGTGATCGATCATGTAAGATGTATTTTTTGTTCTCTCTGGGTTTCAATATTTTTTAAATTTTAGTTTCAATGCACGCTCATTGTAAATTGGGGAAAAAGTCCGTCAATTTTTAGGTTATCTGGCTGAATTTACGATGCAGTTGAAAAGTTTCATCTGGAATCCACAATGTTACGCTTCTTTGGCCATAAATAGTTATCATTTACGAGACGATAGTCTAAACTTGGATTCAAAGTCTGTAATACAATATAGGCCTATTGGTGTGACGTCCTGAAAGATGTACATCAAAAATTATATTATAAACTTTGGGTCAAAGTTTAAACTAACACGACCGAATTCCGCAATGAAGACAATAGACAGGATTTTTGACACTATAATAATAAATAAAGCAAACTCCCCAAAAAATCAGATTTTTCAAGATGGGGGGCGGGGGGGGGGGGGGGGGGGGGGGGGGGGGGGAGCGGGGAGGGGGGAGGGCTTTGTTTACTATCCCTCTCAGAAAATAACTTAATGTAGGGCAAATTGTAGAATATTAACACCATTGCACGGTGTTATATTCTACAATTTGCCCTACATTAAGTTATAATTAATACAACTTACATGTAATAGGATTTTTGAATGATGTTGCGGTTCATTAGCTGTGCAACGGGGGGCGCGGTGGCTCAGTAGGTAGAGGTGCAGGCTGCAAGCCGAGAGGTCCTCGGTTCGAATCCCACCTGCGGCAACCGCGTTGTGTCCTTGGGCAAGACACTTCACCCCCATTGCCCATGTGGGGGCACGATGACACCGTGTACTAAGGCGTACTGCACGTCGATGGTACGCATGTCTTCAACCAATCTAACCCTGCCTGTGCTGCAGTGCGGAGTTACGATGTTG
Source organism: Pictodentalium vernedei (assembly GCA_031216915.1). NCBI lineage: Eukaryota > Metazoa > Mollusca > Scaphopoda > Dentaliida > Dentaliidae > Pictodentalium > Pictodentalium vernedei. Next base: position 128,796,852 of record CM062289.1, on the reverse strand, counting down.
GGGAGCTGGCAGCTGCTCGTCGTTGCTCGGTGGTTCTCTCCGGGTACTCCGGCTTCCTCCACCCGTAAAACTGTCACGGTCATGATTAGCCATTGTGCATAAATATGTGACCTTAAACATCAATAAATAAATAAATAAATATATTAGCTGTGCAACAGAAATGATAAAGATGCCCAAATCTTATGACAGGTCCAAGACGAAGTCGACAGTGGTACGCGTAAGACAGAGTTTTTTAATCATTCCAAAAGCCCAGGGTCACTGAAATTCCCGACAAACCAGGTTATTGCCGAGCTTTTTTTACCACAGACTAACTCTTCATTTACTTAACGAATATGTCTGACAATCTGAATCCCGTGCAATGTACAAAAATTGCCTCCTCAGTCTGGTTGTATCAACGCCGCTGGTGAATGCCGTTTATTAACCTGGTGCCCCCACCCCCATGTGAATTCCTCCTACACACTCCTTCCTCATCTGCCATTCTCTCAACTCATCTTGAAACAATCGTTCTTGTATGACGTACGAACAGGATCATAAATCAGTGAATTAAGCATGATGCTAAAATAAAGAGTATGATACTCAATTAATATTGTATGATACCCAAATAATATAGCATAATACAAAATTAATTCAGTATCATACTCAGATAATTGAGTATCATACTTAATTATTTATGCAGCATTTATGAAATCATACCAAATAATATAGCATCATCCCAAATTATTAGAGTATCATACTAAAAAAACAATTATGACCCTCCCGTACGTGAACCTGATTTCAGTATCATGCTATATTATTTATGCTGCATTCATGAAATCGTGCACAATAATATAGTATGATTCTAAATTAATTGAGTATCATACTAAAATAATTAAGTATCATACACAAATAATATAGTATGATTTTAAATTATTTGGGTATCATACTAAAATAATTAAGTATCATACACAAATAATATAGTATGATTCTAAATTAATTGAGTATCATACTAAAATAATTAAGTATCATACACAAATAATATAGTATGATGCTAAATTAATTGAGTATCATACTGAATTAATTGAATGAATGAATGAAAGGTTTTAGCGCGCCGAAGGCGTGCAGGGACGATGTGGGATTTACAAATCCCTTGCGACCCGGTTAGCCTTATTTTATTTCACTTGGATCTTGGATCACACAGGCCTAGCTTTCCTATTGCCTCAAATGGGGTCTGAAGGGGTATGCACACGGTTAGAATTCCCGGCAGTTTGCATTGGAGTGATAGATTGTCAAAGACCAAACCCTCCACGCCATTAAGACTATTAGAGAGTGGGCTTTATTCGGTTCCAGCTTGGCGATGGTAGAGGTTTGAGTCCCACCATGGTGGCGAGCCAGAATATAATGTTGTGCGATGGCAATTTTAAGGAAAAAAGAAAAAAGAAAACCAAACAGCAACGCCGGTTTGGTAGCGGCCCCGGTATATGACCATAGCGGTTACAAAAAAGGAATGGAGAAAGCTCCAACAGTTTAGTTTGAAAAAAACGGGAGTCATCCATCAAGCCTTGTGGGAGATAGGATGCCGTATGTGATTTTGAGGTATCTGGTTATCCTTCGGGAATTTCAAATGACCTCCAACACCCCCCCCCCCCCCCCCCCCCCCCCCCCCCCACCCACCCACAAAAAAAAAAAAAAAAAAAAAGCCCTTAAAAGGGCTGTTTGCTGGCAAGATTGTTTCAATCCTTGCCTTGGTCTTGTTAGGTTTTCTGCACATCTTTGCTTGAGGATTGTTTCAATCCCTCATAGTTTGTCATACAGTTTGGTAGTGTGTCTGATGAGATAGAGGAGGTAGAAAAGATAGAGAGCTGGAAATTAGAGCAATTCGGTTTTTAATTTACAACTTTTCTGTCCTTTTGGATGGGGAAGCCAGCATTTTTTCCCCGAGATTTATATCTCAGGGAGGGGAGACCCGGCAGCAGGTGGAGATTTTCCTCGCTGTTTGCAACTCCCACTGGTAACAGAGGCAAGCTTTCGTGCGTATCGTGTCACCCGCAGCCAGTTCTAAGTTTAGGTCACAGAATGCCTGGCTCACCCCATCACAATGATGTAATCTTTAACCCTTCCAATAGACATGCCCCAGATTATTTAGTTTTCCTATTGAGGACGCGATGCGCATTGAGTTCTATTATTAATTCGATGTCTTGAAGTCTATTTAGAGTTTTGCTTTGAAGATCTTTTAAGCGCATTGCTATAGTGTCTAGTCTATTTTTGCTATCTCGTGAAGTTGTTTTATCGATGTCCACGTGGGCTTGCGCAGAGCCACGCGCAAGGCATGATTTTGGACCCGTTGTAGTTTTTCAATGTTGGTTTTATTCAGGTCACTTGTTATTATGGCCCCATACTCTAGTACTGGGCGTATATATGATTTGTAAAGATTGAGGAGAATTTCTTTATTGGCTCCCCAATTGTTACCTCTAATCATTTTCAGGAAATTGATGCTTTTAGTGGCTTTGACGGTGACTGAGTTTATGTGATTGTTTAGATTGAGACTGCTATCCAGGTTGAATCCCAGAAACTTTGCCTCATTACTAGCTTCAAGTGTATGATCGTAAAGCTTAAGCTCAATATTAGGAACAGGCTTTTTCCTTTGTTTTTTATAGAATGTGATTCTTTGTGTTTTCGTGGCATTTAACTTGATGCGCCACAGAGCGCACCAGTCTTGCAGGTCGCGGATGGTATCCTGCAGGCGGTTTTGTATTATGTTTCCAGACTTACTGGCCGTCCACATTCCTTTGTCATCTGAGAATTGAGATAGTTCAACATGGTTCTTCCCTAGTTTGTCAATGTCATTCACATATATTATAAATAGAAGCGGGCTGAGGACCGAACCCTGTGGAGTGCCCGCTTTGAGTTTTACCTCGGCTGACACTTCGCGGTTGACCCTCACTTTGATTTTTCGATCAGATAAAAATGATGATATGATCCTTAGAATTTTGGTAGGTAGCCCCATTTTAGCTAGTTTGTATCTCATGCCATTGTGCCAGACAGAGTCAAACGCTTTTTCTACGTCGAGTAATAGCGCGGTTCCTATTTCATTTTGACTGAACGCCGTTTTCATATAATCTACCAGTCTATAAACATGCTCCATTCCCTCTCTTTGGCTCCTGTATGCCCTTTGCCACTTATTGAAAAAGCTGATTGATTCGAGATGGCTGCGGAGTCTGGTCGTGAGAATCCGTTCGAAAATTTTTCCAATACAGCTGAGTAGGCTGATTGGGTGGTAATTAGCTGGGTTGCTCAAATCCTTGTCGGGTTTGGGTATCATGACTCCTGTAGCTACTTTCCAACATTTTGGGAAGTATCCACTAGAGAGACAGCAGTTTAGGAGGTTAGTGAGTCTACCGAAAAAAGTGTTGGGACATTGTTTCAGGATTTTGTATGAGACCTCGTCCCCTCCTGGGGAAGAAGAAGACTTACATTTTTTAATTGTGTTAGCCACTTCTTCTTTACTTATCTTTACTTATCGGTTCATGGCCATCCCCGTCCTCGGGCGTTTGGCTGAAGTTGGCATCGTTAAACGTTGTCTTGTTGTCTTGAACAAATTTGTTTACTTTTTCTTTGAACTCGTCATCAAACCTATCGCCCTCATGTGGACGATGATATTTCTTAAGGAGCTCAGCAAAGGCGCTAGCCTTCGCCTTGTCATCCAGGGCCATAGTTCCATCGTTGATCTTTAGTGCCTTACTGTTGGTGTCTTTATGTTTTTGTCCAGTAAGGGTTTTAAAAGTATCCCAAAACTTTTTAGTCTCCCTGAGTCCATTTAGATTTTCCGTTGCTTTTTCCCATCTCACGCGATTGTCATTTGCTATTGCTTTTTTAACTTTGCTGTGGATGCGATTATACACGGCTTTAAGTTCTACCTTTTTAGTTGGAAGTTTTTCTGATTTGTATGCACGGAAGGCCTTTCTTTTTCGTTTTATTATTTGGAGTGTGGTTTCAGTTATTCTGTTGGCCCGCGGTTTAACTGTCTGTTTGGGACAAATCTCATCAAGAGTGTTGTTAATGACTTCACTGAGATTGGTACATGCTTGCTCGAGCTCGCAGGTATTCATTGGGTCGTTTTTGTTTATTTTAACCTGAATTATTTTTCTGAAGAGGTCCCAGTCAATTTTGGATAGATTCCTCCTCCTCATTGTGGGGTTTCTTGCGGGTCCGCTGCAACCGTGTAATGTAGCATGAACAGGCAGGTGGTCGCTACCTAAATCATCGTCCCCCACATATATGTCTTGCATTTGATTAGTTAGTGATTTACTGGTTATAATTAGGTCAAGGATGTCGGATTGGTGGAGGGTGTTGTTACTGACGTGAGTAATGTCATGGTCGTTATTTAATACAAAAAGATCAAATTGTTCGATGATATTGAAGAGAGCGTCGCCATTGGGCTCCGTTTTATTGCATCTGAAGACCTGATGTTTGGCATTGAAATCACCTAAGAAAATACAGTGTTTGTGATTTTTCACAAAGAATTCAAAGACTTTGCTGTCAACTGTTTTTTTTCGGTTCATTATAATATGAGATTACGGCAACTTTTTTATGATCTAGTTCAATCTCAGCGACAATCACCTCTGCGTTGAGATGATCGCTTGATATCGTTTTATATTTTAAGTCCTGCCTTATGAGGAGAGCGACTCCGCCTCCACGTTGTGTGGGATGGTCTCGTCTAATGATGTTGAATCCACTTAGCAAAAATGTCTTACTTGGCTTTAACCATGTTTCGCTGATACCAATTACATCTACGTTTGTGAAGTAATCGGACATCTGTGAGCTTTTGCAGTTAACGCTTCGAGCGTTCCACTGAATTATTTTCAACTTATCCATAAGTGTTCAGTACCTGACGTAATTTTACTAGTTAACGTGTTGTGGGTGTGATTTATATTTTATTTATGGCGGCTTCTATTAGCGAGGAAGAAATTTGAGTTCGATATAATTTGGATGCTGTTTTCCCAACTTCTTCACATATGTCGGAAAGACTGACGTCGAAGTGTTTGTTGATTATATTAAAAATTGAACCAGCCATTAGGCTGCACATCGAATGTGGAGAGGTTGAGTTTTCTACGCTGTTGACATTAATAGCTTTGAGTTCTATGTCGGTTTTAACTTTTTTGTAGTGGGGACACCCCCGATAATTGCTTGGGTGTTGCCCGTTACAATTTGGGCATTTCAGTGTTGAAACCTTGCACGACTTTGTTATATGTTTTTCGCCGCATTTCATGCAACGCAACTCTCCTTTGCATCTGTTCGACATATGGCCAATTTTCTGGCATTTATGACATTGTGTGGGCTGAGGCAAAACACGATACTCCTCAGTCTCATATTTTTGTCCGTTTATACAAACACCTTTGTTAATGAAGTTAAGTTTTATGGCTCTATTGGGGCATTTTACTTTAATTTTCCACGTAGGGTTGCCTGTAGTCTTAGATATTAGTCTCCCCCACGAGTATCCTGACAGGGCTTCATCAATATCCCCATCATTGATCTTTGTGGGAACCCTTGTGACGACTATGCAAGGGTTTTGCAGCGGTTGATGTGGTTGTTTATTCGTCCGGTGTTTGGCCGTATTATCCTTTTGAGGTTGTTTAGAAAGGGCTCTTACCTTGTCGGCAAAAGATACACCACCGTCAGTGGTGAATATTGGTGTCACCGGTATCGTTTCCGTTGAGTTACTGTCTGCCGATTTCCCACCATTGTGGATCTCCGCACTGGTTGTTACTACTGTAACATCCATGGTGTCCGAGGTCTCAACGACAACAACACCCTGGTTATCAGAGTGTGTCGATGCTTTCCGGGTTTTTTTAGCCACCGTTTCTATTTCCAGGGACTCGCCATTTTCCTGGAAGTCTGTATCCAATTTCCTTTTCGGGCGCGGCGTAATCTGATTGACCACATCACAGGTGGGAACAGTAGTTGCCTCTTGCTCTATGAGCAAACGCAACCAGTTGTCTTGACTGGTGGTAATGAGTTCCGAGCCCTGATTTGGTGGTACCTCCAAAGAGATGGCGTGCACAGGTCTCCCCATCTCAGCGGTATTATCTATAAAGGGCGAAACAGGTGTCGGATTAGTTTTGCCCACCATCCCCTTGCTAGGATTAGTTTTCGAAAACTGCTGAGTTGTATCAACTGGTTTAGAAACACTAGCGATATCCGTAACTGTGTTCGTTTTAGGGCCCAACGAGTTGGACTCCACACCCTTGCCCTTTTGTTTAGAGTTTCCGTTGCTGGGGCACGAACCCAAACCTGAATTATTTCTTCCTTTTCCCTTTTTTCCAGATGCCGACTTATTTTCCTTTTTTGATTCCGTCGAAGCTTTTATTAATTCCATTTTTTCTTTCTCGAACTGTTCTTTTTGAGCCCTAATATCCGAGCGCAAACCCTCTATAGTGTCGTTCAATCTGGCTATCTCTTTCTGAAATCCAGATATCATCGATATTAAAGCCATTCCCGAAGTGAGTTCAGTGGTGGAGTTAGTTGCCATGTCACTCTGTTCAGTTATCAGTTATTGTCTAAGTTATCAGCAAATTATTGGTAAAATATTTCGATGAAGTATATTTAGTTTTAACGGAGAAAAGAAGACAGAAAATAGATAGAGTTAAAGATAAACACTTACAAAATTAACTAGAGTGCACAGAAGTGGTACAGAGAACAATAGGCTTTGTTAATATCCAAGCTGTGAGATGTGTTCAGTCAGGAGCTTTCACAGATACGTCCGATCAGTATGACTGTCAATCGCCGTTAATTCAGTATCATACACAAATAATATAGTATGATGCTAAATTAATTGAGTAACATACAGAATTAATTCAGTATCATATACAAATAATACAGTACGATGCTAAATTAATTGAGTATCATACTGAAAACCTGTCAATCAACACATTCTAACCAATCAGTGGCGCCGATACATACACGCTAGATTTTCTGGCGCCACATTTAAATAACACGATAAGCAAATGGAAGACCGATATAAACATGAATCTGGAAGATTTTCTTGAAGGCGCTCGTGGTATCGTGTCTACGGTAACCCGTACTTTACAGTCCTTGATCAACGAAGCATCTGTTTCAACAGCAAGTATGAGACTGGAAGCTTTAGAAAGAAATGGGAACAGAATGGTTGCGAGGTTCCCGGAATGTTCAGCCCTGTTACCAGTATTAACAGAGGCTGTGAAGATTGTTGAAGAAATAAAAAGGTAAGACTAAATCTTCGAAAACAAAACGTTTTGGAAAATTGAAACAATCTCGTCGATCAAAATAAGTCAAGACGCGACACCTTGAAGGGGGGTGGTGGTGGGGGAGTGGGTGGTTGGTGGTGGTGTAATATGTACACTGTTTGAAACAAGGCAATGGGCAAGAACATGGATGTTAAGACGGGGGTGTCGGGGTCTCACACCCCACCACACAAAATCCGGACACAGGTTTTGAACGGTTAGAAGTTCCCGCGGGACATGCCAAATTGCTGAAACTTCACCCTGCAAAGTGAGTAGCTGTCATAGTAATTAGTGTCAAACACTCGTTTTAATTTTCCTTCTTCCAGTAAAAATTTAGCCTGAAAAAGTTTCCAGAAAATTTCGTGCGGTTGAAATTTTGCAACACTTAGAACACTTGAAATATCAGTCGAAAAATTATATCCCAAAGATTGGGGGGTGGGTGCGCTTAACGCAAATTTATCTCCAATCGGTTGGAAATTTTGTCTGGCCCGGGTTGGGGGGAGGGGGGGTGGGGGGTGGGGGGGGGGGTGGTACTGTTTAAAAGTTTGAAGATGACAATATTCTCCACCGAAGACCCACTAAACACTCTGTAGCCACACCCAGACGAAGATTCAACGATGGTTTATTTATTTATTTATTTGTTTGTTTGTTTGTTTGTTTGTTTGTTTGTTTGTTTGTTTGTTTATTTATTTATTGGTGTTTAAGGTAAAATATTTTAGCACAATGGCTCATCGTTACCATGACAGTTTTACGGCTGGAAGAGATTGACGGAGAGAACCACCGATCAACGACAAGTAAGTGTCAGCTCTCAAGCAATCAAACTCCACACAAGCAGGATTGGCATTGGTTGAAGACAGATGCACCATCGACGTGCAGTACGCCTTAGTACACAATGCCACCGTGCTCCCATGTGGATAGTGGGGGTGAAATGCTTTGCCCAAGGACACAACGCGGCTGCGGTAGGGAGCAGGTGGGATTCGAATCAAGGATCCCTTGTCTCGCAGACTTCCCCCTCTACCTACTGAGCCACCGCGTCCCCTGATACACTTGTTAAATTAACAATGCATTTGCTGAAAAACAAAACACCGAGGTGTGCAAAGAATTCAAATCAGGAATTCTTTTCGAAATCAAAATTAGTAATTTTGAGTGGATTGGTGGTACTCGTAGAGGTGGAAGCCTGACTCTCGTACCATCGCAACTACATGCATAACTGCACACACATGCATATACTTCACTATCTTTGATGCACCCATTAACTTACAGATATCTCCTTACACATACATACACATACACCCCCTATCCATACACGTGTTCAACCCCCTCCCCCCCCCCCCTCCACACACACACACCCCATCCTCCGCCACACATGCACACTTACATTCTAACATAGATTTTCTTAGTTTACAATGCGAAACTGCCTCGAACCGATGTGGTATGGAAATAGTAATTCGGAGGTTATGAGTGACGCTTGGTGACGAAAATTTATTCATTGCAGAGATTGGACAGTTTTATATTTTGTGAGTTGTGTATTAAGTAATAATTGAGTCTTGTGTTCGAAGGGTCGATTCAGCTATGGTGGTAAATTTTTATACAAAACATTTGTGCAAACTTGAAATTTATTTATTTATTGGGATAATGTCATCTATTGTCGGACAGTTTTACGGGGGTAGGAAGCCGGAGTTCCTGGAGAGAACCACCGAACAACGACGAGCAACTGTCGAACTCCCGTTGGTGCTAAGTCTGCACAGGCGGGGTTAGCACTGGTTGAAGACAAATGCACCATCGATGTGCAGTGGGCCTTAGCACACAGCGCCGCCGATTCCTCACAGGATTAACTGCCGTGCCCAAGGACACAACGCTGTTACCTCTGGCGGGATCGAATCGTGAACCTGTCGGTTTGAAGTCCACTGAACCACTGCGCTCCCGTCCAAACTTCAATGGAGCTGAAATGTCCACTTCATCCAATGTAATATGAATGTATACAGTAAGATATCATGATATAGTATACTGTTATATGATTTTGAACAGAAAAATCAGGCTGTACAAAGATGGTAACGGTAATGGTGATAGCTCCCCTTGCAAAACCCGGTAAGCGAAGTAGTGCTTGGTATCTGTGGTTAATCAACAAATGGGGTTTAAGTCGACATAAATAGGTGATGGGAGTAGTATGTAATGTGGTTTTGGGGCCTAGTTGGCAGGACCCCGTTGCAGGACCCCGGAAGTGACGTCATGTCACGTAACGTAGTGGCGTCATGTTCTGTTGTCATGGTAACCCGCATGTGCAGCCATGTTGTGACATCATCCCCATAGTGATACGTGTTGTTAGTACGCATGCGCAGCGCGTGTTGTTAGGGTGACACGTGTTTCCGTCGTCCATTTTGTATACTGGAGGCCGCCATCTTGGTTTCTATGGTACCATGTGGTTGCTATGTTACCCAATTTTTCTGCAATAGGACGGGGTATGTTCGGAGGGTATGTTCGATTGAATCGCAGTATTTTCTGGAACAACTTCCCTGGATAATTACCACAAACAACCCGACAAGTTTTACTATTTCGAATTCTTCCAGAATTCTCTGCTTCTATCTATATATGCAATAGTTATCGTTTATCTGGCCATGTTCCTTTATTCTAGAGTATACTCCAGTAGCGTAGAAAAGCCTATTTGTTGGAACAGCCTGGCCATGTTCCTTTATTCTAGAGTATACTCCAGTAGCGTAGAAAAGTCTATCTGTTGGAACAGATTTGCTTTTTGTTACTATATTTAGCTATTTCTGGTCTATTTTTGTTAGTTCTGACCCTATTCTGAGTACCCTTGTTGTTTCATTTATCTAGAACATTTATAACCAATCAGATTGCTTGATTTCCCATAACCTGAACATAATCGTATAAAGTTATCATCCTTAAACAACGATGTTGTATCCGATTCTCATCACATCTATATCCAATGGCAATATCCCCGGGCACCCCAAATTTCGGCGCCCCTTTTTTTGAAAAACATATGACCATCGGCACCCCTTTTTGTCATATGTGCTTATGTGAAAAAGCATAATGTGACACAATGTGCCCTAGCACAAAGGCACATGCTTTATGTGCCGATATGTGCTTATGTGAAAAGGCACAATGTGCCCTAGCACAAAGGCACATACGGGTATTTGAGGATACCTATGGCCCGGCATTGTATTATTTGAGGATACCTATCGAGGATATCTATCGAGGATACCTTTTATAGGATACTTATCTGAGGATACTATTACCTGTACCACAAGACATACCTATCCCAAATATCCCTTATAAGCCATCGAACAGTTATTGAAAAGTCATTGCTCGAATGACTCGAATCCCATCGAGCAATGTGGCCCTTGGTACTACTGATCCACCAGGTGCTTCATATTATTGAGCGGTATTCTGGGGTGGGGTCAATGCCTGGTAATACAGAACGGCAGCAGAGTATGGTTGGTATATTCCCCTGTAGGCCCCATCCTAACCGTTGATAGTATTAACCTACCAAATGCTTTGTATCATCCTGTTACTGGTAAGGTGGTACGTAATACCAGTAGTTCCTACCTTATTCCGAGTACTTTTGTTGTTTCATTTATCTAGATTACCCAATCACTTCACTTTCCTGACACTAACTAACCAATTAGATTGCTTGATTTCCCATAACCTGTACTTAATCGTACAGAGTTATCTCCCTTCTGTATAATAAAAACCTCTATCAATGGCAATATCCCCGGCACCCCAATTTCGGCACCCCTTTTTTGAAAAACATATGGCCTTCGGCACCCCTTTTTCTGAAATGAGAATAAGAGTCGTAGTAAATTAGACTTCATTGAGGGATTTTTAATACGACTCTTATCAATCGAGCAATGACTTTTCAATAACTGTTCGATGGCTTATAAGGGATATTGGGATAGGTATGTCTTGTAGTACAGGTAATAGTATCCTCAGATAAGTATCCTATAAAAGGTATCCTCGTTAGGTATCCTCAAATAATGCAATGCCGGGCCATAGGTATCCTCAAATACCCGTATGTGCCATTGTGCTAGGGCACATTGTGCCTTTTCACATAAGCACATATCGGCACATAAAGCATGTGCCTTTGTGCTAGGGCACATTGTGTCACATTGTGCTTTTTCACATAAGCACATATGACAACAAAGGGGTGCCGAAGGTCATAAGTTTTTCAAAAAAAGGGGTGCCGAAATGTGGGGTTCCCGGGGATATTGCCATTGGATATAGATGTGATGAGAATTGGATACAACTTTGTTGTATAAGGGGGGATAACTCTATACGATTAAGTACAGGTTATGAGAAATCAAGCAATCTGATTGGTTATAAATGTTCTAGATAAATGAAACAACAAGAGTACTTAGAATAGGGTCGGAACTAACAAAAATAGACCAGAAATAGCTAAATATAGTAACAATAAGCAAAGCTGTTCCAACAGATAGGCTCTTCTACGCTACTGGAGTATACTCTAGAATAAAGGAACATGGCCAGATAAACGATAACTATTGCATATATAGATTGAAGCAGAGAATTCTGGAAGAATTTGAAATAGTAAAACTAGTCGGGTTGTTTGTGGTAATTATCCAGGGAAGTCGATCCAGAAAATACTGCGATTCAATCGAACATACCCTCCGAACATACCCCGTCCTATTGCAGAAAAATTGGGTAACATAGCAACCACATGCTACCATATAAACCAAGATGGCGGCCTCCAGTATACAAAATGGACGACGAAAACACGTGTCACCCTAACAACACGCGCTGCGCATGCGCACTAACAACACATATCATTATGGGGATGACGTCACAACATGGCCGCACACGCGGGTTACCATGACAACACAACATGGTGCCACCACGTCACGTGACATGACGTCACTTCCGGGGTCCTGCAACGGGTCCTGCCAACTAGGCCCCAAAACCACATTACATACTACTCCCGTCACCCATTTATGTCGACTTAAACCCCATTTGTTGATTAACCACAGATACCAAGCACTACTTCGCTTACCGGATTTCGCAAGGGGAGCTATCACCATTACCGTTATCATCTTTGTACAGCCTAATTTTTCGGTTCAAAATCATATAACAGTATACTATATCATGAAATCTTACTGTATACATTCATATTACATTGGATGGAGTGGACATTTCAGCTCCATTGAAGTTTGGATGGCAGCGCAGTGGTTCAGTGGTGACCGCAATGAACTTCAAACCGACAGGTTCACGATTCGATCCCGCCAGAGGTAACAGCGTTGTGTCCTTGGGCACGGCAGTTAATCCCGTGAGGAATCGGCGGCGCTGTGTGCTAAGGCCCACTGCACGTCGATGATGCATTTGTCTTCAACCAGTACTAACCCTGCCTGTACGTACTTAGCACCAACTTGAGTTTGACAGTTGCTCGCTGTTGTTCGGTGGTTCTCTCCAGGAACTCCGGCTCCTATACCCATAAAACTGTCCGACAATAGGTGACGTTATCCCAATAAATAAATAAATTTCAAGTTTGCACAAATGTTTTGTATAAAAATTTACCACATGCTACCATATAAACCAAGATGGCAGCCTCCAGTATACAAAATGGACGACGAAAACACGTGTCACCCTAACAACACGCGCTGCGCATGCGCACTAACAACACATATCATTATGGGGATGACTTCACAACATGGCCGCACACGCGGGTTACCATGACAACACAACATGGTGCCACCACGTCACGTGACATGACGTCACTTCCGGGGTCCTGCAACGGGTCCTGCCAACTAGGCCCCAAAACCACATTACATACTACTCCCGTCACCCATTTATGTCGACTTAAACCCCATTTGTTGATTAACCACAGATACCAAGCACTACTTCGCTTACCGGATTTCGCAAGGGGAGCTATCACCATTACCGTTATCATCTTTGTACAGCCTAATTTTTCGGTTCAAAATCATATAACAGTATACTATATCATGAAATCTTACTGTATACATTCATATTACATTGGATGGAGTGGACATTTCAGCTCCATTGAAGTTTGGATGGCAGCGCAGTGGTTCAGTGGTGACCGCAATGAACTTCAAACCGACAGGTTCACGATTCGATCCCGCCAGAGGTAACAGCGTTGTGTCCTTGGGCACGGCAGTTAATCCCGTGAGGAATCGGCGGCGCTGTGTGCTAAGGCCCACTGCACGTCGATGATGCATTTGTCTTCAACCAGTACTAACCCTGCCTGTACGTACTTAGCACCAACTTGAGTTTGACAGTTGCTCGCTGTTGTTCGGTGGTTCTCTCCAGGAACTCCGGCTCCTATACCCATAAAACTGTCCGACAATAGGTGACGTTATCCCAATAAATAAATAAATTTCAAGTTTGCACAAATGTTTTGTATAAAAATTTACCACCAGAGCTGAATCGACCCTTCGAACACAAGACACAATTATTACTTAATACACAACTCACAAAATATAAAACAGTCCAATCTCTGCAATGAATAAATTTTCGTCACCAAGCGTCACTAACCTCCGAATTACTATTACCATACCACATCGATTCGAGGCAGTTTCCCATTGTAAACTAAGAAAATCTACGTTAGAATGTAAGTGTGCATGTGTGGCGGAGGATTGGGTGTATGTGTGTGTGTGTGTGGGGGGGGGGGGGGTGAACACGTGTGTGGATAGGGGCTGTATGTGTATGTATGTGTAAGGAGATGTCTGTAAGTTAATGGGTACGTCAAAGATAGTGAAGTATATGCATGTGTATGCAGTTATGCGTGTAGTTGCGATGACACAAGAGTCAGGCTTCCACCTCTACGAGTACCACCAATCCATTCAAAATTACTAATTTTGATTTCGAAAAGAATTCCTGAGTTGAATTGTTTGCACACCTCGGTGTTTTGTTTTTCAGCAAATGCATTGTTAATTTAACAAGTGTTTCAGGGGACACGGTGGCTCAGTAGGTAGAGGGGGAAGTCTGCGAGACGAGGGATCCTTGATTCGAATCCCACCTGCGCCCTGCCGCAGCCGCATTGTGTCCTTGGGCAAAGCATTTCACCCCCACTATCCACATGGGAGCACGGTGGCGTTGTGTACTAAGGTGTATTGCACGTCGATGGTGCATCCGTCTTCAACCAATGCCAATCCTGCTTGTGTGGAGTTTGATTGCTTGAGAGCTGACAGTTACTTGTCGTTGATCGGTGGTTCTCTCCGTCAATCTCTTCCAGCTATAAAACTGTCAAGGTCACGATTAGCCATTGTGCTGAAATATTTTACCTTAAACACCAATAAATAAATAAATAAATAAATAAATAAATAAATAAATAAATAAACAGACAGACAGACAGACAGACAGACAGACAGACAGACAGACAGACAGACAGACAGACAGACAGACAGACAGACAGACAGACAAATAAATAAATAAATAAATAACCCATCGTTGAATCTTCGTCTGGGTGTGGCTACAGGGTGTTTAGTGGGTCTTCGGTGGAGAATATTCTCATCTTCAAACTTTTAAACAGCACCCCCCCCCCCCCCCCCCAACCCGGGCCAGACAAAATTTCCAACCGATTGGAGATAAATTTGCGTTAAGCGCACCCACCCCCAATCTTTGGGATATAATTTTTCGACTGATATTTCAAGTGTTGCAAAATTTCAACCGCACGAAATTTTCAGGAAACTTTTTCAGGCTAAATTTTTACTGGAAGAAGGAAAATTAAAACGAGTGTTTGACACTAATTACTATGACAGCTACTCACTTTGCAGGGTCAAGTTTCAGCAATTTGGCATGTCCCGCGGGAACTTCTAACCGTTCAAAACCTGTGTCCGGATTTTGTGTGGCGGGGCATGAGACTCCCCCCCCCCTCCCCGTCGTAACATCCATGTTCTTGCCCATTGCCTTGTTTCAAACAGTGTACATATTACATCTCCACCAACCACCCACTTCCCCACCACCAACCCCTTCAAGGTGTCGCGTCTTGCCTTATTTTGATCGAGGAGATCGTTTCAATTTTCCAAAACGTGGTGTTTTCGAAGATTTATTCTTACCTTTTCATTTCTTTAACAATCTGCACAGCCTCTGTTAATACTGGTAACAGAGCTGAACATTCCGGGAACCTCGCAACCATTCTGTTCACATTTCTTTCTAAAGCTTCCAGTCTCAAACTTGCTGTTGAAACAGATGCTTCGTTGATCTAGGACTGTAAAGTACGGGTTACCGTAGACACGGATACCGCGAGCGCCTTCAAGAAAACCTTCCAGATTCATTTTTATATCGGTCTTCCATTTGCTTATCGTGTTATTTAAATGTGGCGCCAGAAAATATAGCGTGTATGTATTGGCGTCACTGATTGGTTAGAATGTGTTGATTGACAGGTTTTCAGTATGATACTCAATTAATTTAGCATCATACTATATTATTTGTGTATGATACTGAATTAATTCTGTATGATACTCAATTAATTTAGCATCATACTATATTATTTGTGTATGATACTGAATTAATTCTGTATGATACTCAATTAATTTAGCATCATACTATACTATTTGTGTATGATACTTAATTATTTTAGTATGATACTCAATTAATTCAAAATCATACTATATTATTTGTGTATGATACTTAATTATTTTAGTATGATACCCAATTAATTTAGAATCATACTATATTATTTGTGTATGATACTTAATTATTTTAGTATGATACTCAATTAATTTAGAATCATACTATATTATTTGTGTATGATACTTAATTATTTTAGTATGATACTCAATTAATTTAGAATCATACTATATTATTGTGCACGATTTCATGAATGCAGCATAAATAAAATAGCATGATACTGAAATCAGGTTCACATACGGGAGGGTCATAATTGTTTTTTTAGTATGATACTCTAATAATTTGGTATGATGCCATATTATTTGGTATGATTTCATTAATGCTGCATAAATAATTAAGTATGATATTCAATTATTTGAGTATGATACTGAATTAATTTAGTATAATACTATATTATTTGGGTATCATACAATATTAATTGAGTATCATACTCTTTATTTTAGCATCATGCTTAATTCACTGATTTATGATCCTGTTCGTACGTCATATTCTTGATGCAGGTTTGGGAAGCAGATAACATGGCACCAGTAATTTATTTTTAGCTGGCTGTGACATTTCACCTGAAAGTGGAAATTCTCTGAACTGTGCGTGCAACAATGAATTTTAATTTGTAAAATTGACTGTCGTATTTCAATGCAACACAGTTATAATATGCCTTCGTGAGTTGTATTTGTGACACTGTGTAATTGGGCAGGAGGAAAAATGTAACTACGATATAATGTATCAACAATATCATTAAACTTGAAGGAAAATTATGGACGACTCGTTTTCATTCTGACATTCTTGACATCGACATGGAGTTGTTTATTTGATCTAATCCATTTCACAATTAATTCCGAGATTATGCTCTCTTGAGTTAATCCCTTTCGCTGCAAATGTCTTGTCCAATTTAATTATTGCATTCATTGTTGGCGTAATGTCGGGCGGGTTTAATCCTTTTGTCTCACCTCGGACCTGGGATATTCATATAACGGTCGCTTGCGCAGTAGTGTAAGTTGGACAAAGGGCATAACTGTGGTGAGTATGCATGGATGAAACCTGCAATATGTGGACGTACTTTCTGTCATACTGGTCTATCACCATATCAAAGAACATCAAAACCTGATAACCAATACTCGAGTTAAAATGCAAAACATTCATAGGGATAATTTGGTAAGTATAACAAGGGACATAACTCTGGTATGAAAACCTGCAATTTTTCATCCATGCTGATCTCTCACCACACCAAAGCACATCAAAATCTGACACCGCATGCTTTAGTTATAATGCAAAATATTTGTATGGAAAGTTTTTTGAGTGTAACAAGTACCGTAACTCTGGTACACATGCACAGACAAAACCCATTAATATTTGAATATCCTTTCCCCCATGCTGGTCTCTCATCATATCAAAGAACATCGAAATCTGACAAAGAATGCTTGAGTTATAATGAAAAATGTTTGTACAGGAAGTTTTCTTAAGTTAAACTCTTAATCTGCTGAGTATTTTCTAGATATTTTTCATTAAATCTAGGCATGGCTGCTGTTATGGCTAGATTTGATGAAAAATTCATTTAAATTTAACTCAAGAAGCCATTGGTGAAAAATCTATTCAATTTACAAGGGAAAAACTGGATTACATATGCCCAAATTATACTTATTTTAGTGACAATGGGAATCCTGTCCTGGGCAGGAATATCCACCAGCAGCATGCAAGGAGTTAATAGGGGGCCATTACTCTTGTACGTATGTATGGACAAAACTTGCAGTATTTTGAGAGCCTTTCCCCTTTTGGGTCTCTCACCAAAGCACAGGACATCAAAATTCAACAACCAATGATTGAGTGACAAACCAAAACATTCATACAGAAAGTTTCTAAGTGTAACAAGTCCATAACTCTGGAAAGTATGCACGAACAAGCTGATATCCTTTCACCATGCTGATCTTTCACGATACCAATTGACATGGAAATCCAACAACTGACCCTTGAGTCATAATGCAAAATGTTTGTACTGACATGGAAATATGAATGTTGAGACTGAGCCCTCTACTATATGCCCACCAAAACCTCCTTAGCAGGGTATCCTACTGATAGTGGGCCCTGGACAGGCCTGACATTTGCAGAATGAGGTCCCCAGAGGGTGAATTTGATGATGCTATCCCATACAGTGGGCCAATTTATCCTTTGGGTAGCTCTTTCTGTTTAGTTTTGACACCCCGATTCAGATTGAGGTTCTCAGAAGGTAAATTTGGTGATGCTACCCTGCTATGCAGGGTAGCATCACTAAATTCACCCTCTGGGGACCTCATTTTGCAGATGTCAGTCTGCTTATTTTCTGGCTTGGCCCTGGATGTATGGATGTGCATGCTCATTCTATCTGTTGGCATCTTTTTGTGACATTGACCTTGGTACAGCTGAAACTAGAATTCCTGTCACTGTATAGTGTAACTATTTTAAACTAATAACATGCTGTGTAAGTTCACTTTTTTCCCTGTCAAACTGCACCATTAGCATAACTCAATTCCAGTAGAAAAACAGCGTGATCAACGCTGTAAATTCTATACTAGTAAATAGAGATCATTAACATCCTTACTAATCTCTACTGGGATACATATACATATAATAACGTAAATAGATATTAAAATTTGACTGCAAAAACAGAATAAAGAGAGTGGATTATTACTTAATCACAGTGCCATATATTCTTCACTCGAAAAGTATTTATAATTGTTCATAACAGCACAAGAAACACTTGCAAACTTTCATCATATGGACCACCGAGTGCAACAGTGCAACCCAGTGGTCCATGTGATGAAAATGAAAAATTTATCCCACTATCAGTTCAGTTCGTGATTTCATTACCGACCTCGCTAACAGCACATTACATTTTGCATTGCATAGTACAAACGCTCTTGTATATTTCAGACTACTTCATTCTTCTGCAGTAAAGAGCATATTAACTAACGGGCATTTCCTGTGCTAATTGTGACACGACTTCTAGTTTCAACTGAAGGTTGACATGAATTTTGTATGTGACACACTGTCTAGTGATGCCAGTTATGTTGTTTAAGTTTCACTGCAATATCACCTTCCAGTAAAAGTGATCCTTTGGAAAATTAGTTTTGCATGCCGATTCCAGGTGTTGACCTCTGTGATCTTCAGCTTGGAAGGCCGATCGTGAATTTTAAATCGTGAATTTTAAATATGATCCACCATCTAGTGGTGGTCCATATGTTGTGTAAGTTTTCTTGTGATATCTCCTTCCACAAAAAGTTGATATGCATGCTGATTCCATGGGTTGACCTTTATCTGTCACCTTCACCTGGTAGGTCAGTCATTAGTTTTGTATGCAATACAACATTTATTGGTGTTCCATATGTGGTGTAAGTTTCATTGTTACATCTCCTCGAGACTAAAAAGTTATGGCACGGACACAAAAGTTTTCCTCACAAGTGAAGACTGATTGCATTTTTCGATGTTGTTTTTATGGAAGATTATATTTCCCAAATTTTAGAAACAGTCATTTTATACATATAAGAAATCAAAATTGTTTAGAAATGACGTTTTTATGTCAAAATTATTTATTTAATTATTTGGTTTTAATGCCACTTCCGACAGCCAAGGTCACCTCATGTTGAACAGTTTTATGGGTGGAGGAAGCCGAAGTACCCAGAGAGAACCACTGAGCAATGGCGAGCAACTGCAACATCAATGTGCAGTACACCTTAATACACAGCGTCACTGTGTACCCAAGTGGGCAATCAGGATGAAGTGCTTTGTCCAAGGACACAACACAGTTACCCCTGGCGGGGATCGAACTGTGAACCTTTCGCTTTGAAGTCCAAAGGCGTACCACTGAGCCACCACACTCCCTTATGTCAAAATAACACCAAAATTATAACCATTGGCTTGAATGGACACAGACAGAGCAAGTAGTGAGTAAAATTCTATAGCTGTGTGTCAGATCAATACAGAACTGTGAGGTGTTTTCAATGAAAACTGTGCAAAATGCCCCCAACATTTTGGTATTTACGTCGTAATCAGGTATTGTTTCAAAATGACATTTTTATATCAGAATGGCAAAAATCTTAGGCGGTGGTCGGTAATGAGATGGTGATGGTACAAGTCAGTTTAGGAAAGGTGGACTGGAAAACAGTAGCTGGGGTCAAAGCGAAAACTGGTAGTTGCAGGAAATAATATTGTACTGGGGCTATGGGGCTAGATAGGGTGGTTTGTGATCCAGATAGTCTGAACCGAACTAATCTGTAATTTCTGGGGGCCAAGGTGGAGGATATTAGGGATAGAGTGGATGGTATTGTTAAGGGTTCAGGGTCAGATCCATTAGTGGTGGTGCATGTGGGTACAAACAATATTAGAAAAAGGAGGTCCATGTGTTACAGTTAGAACTTAGAAGAATCTTTTTTGGCATAAAGCAGGGTGGGCAGGGAAAGTTTGGATGCAAAAGCAAAATAGGGAGGGCAAATGTGAAAAAAGATAGGAAAAAAGGAGAGATGGGGGAGGGAGGGAGGGAGGGAGGAAGGGGGGAGTCATGTGTTTTCAAAATGGGATACAGCAACATCCAGGGTCTCCAGAGGAATGTTTAGTGAAATTACGACCTTTGTGAACGATAGGAATCTTGATTTGATAGGCTTTAGCGAGACATGGATTAGACAGGATGAAACAACTGGCCAGATCAAGGGGTATGTCTGGATTGAAGTGGGGCAACCAGAAGGCCAGAAAATGGAAGGGTGTAGGTATGTATGTCAAGGAAGAGTAGGCCTAGAGGGATCTTATGTGGAGGGTTGTTTGTTGTTCAAATTGAGAACAAAGTCACTGGAGTTGAGGGGGAGACTCGGCAAAGGCTAGGATAGAGTGTGCCAAATGTGTGATTCAGGAATAACAGAGACCCTGGAACATTTCATTTTAGAATGCCACAAATATTTTCTTAGCAGAACAAGACGCTTTAGAAAACTAATGGAAAATTGGGATGAAAACAGAAAGGATAAGTGGATGGGGAATGACATGGGGGGGGGGGGGGGGGGGGGAAGGATCGATTATAGTTAGGGAGATTGAGCACCTTTTTACTGAATGCTGGGAGATTAGGAGGGAGAGTGAGGTAGGAAAGCCAGATAGGGGACTGGGTTAATGTAGGCCTCCTCAGTAGAGGACAAATCAGTGGAAGGCCAAAGAATTAATACAGTGGAGCCCACTTAATTGGATATCTCTTAATTGTATATCCCAGTTAATTGAATATAATTTTCAAACACAAAACCATTTACCATACCTTCAGTACAAATTTGATCTGTTAATTGCATATGGGTTGTAGAGTAAACTCCGGTTAATTGTATGTAGATTTTTGTAATATGTCGAAAAAATTACTGTGACACGCACCAAATCACCCTTATTTATCAACCTTTTTGGCCTCACTACATCCAATGCAGGCATTTATTCTATTATAGCTTATTTGACAGAGCTCCATGAGCTCTGTCAAACAAGATATAATAGAATAAATGCTCAGTTTACCTCCTGAACACAGGAAACTGACCAAATCCCTGTTAATTGTATACTCCTGTTAACTGAATAATTTTCACTGGCAAAATGGATATTCAATTAAGAGGATTCTACTGTATTATGTTATTGGTAGAGGCATCACCTAGCAAATAGTGTGTGAAGTTTCCTAGATAAAAACATAATAAGTTGTGCATGTCATAAATTTGGCACATATATTATAAATATCAAATAATTGTGTATTTTAGTAAATTAAAAGCCATGAGATGCTGTTGATCATAACAGTAGTCAACAAACTGTGACTGACCATCAGTAGAATGAATTGACCATGGTGTTTTAAGGTGATATTAATTAAAATTTGGATCCAAAGTTATTTTTGGTCACAAACCACCGAATCGAGTGACCCACACCATAACAACACATAGTAATGCAATTTTTTAGTTCTTGACGAAAGAATATGTTGTGAAAAGAATACATGTAATTAATAATTATGGCATCTTGGAAACCTTGGGCATTTTTTCATATTTAACGATAAAAATTCTAATATTTTTTCTGTATTTTCAGCTTTTCTTGTTTTGCTAATAGCCTGTCACTACAACAACGTGTAGTGACAGACAATAATATCAGAGTCAAGAAAGCATTTATTTTACAATCAATCGATTTTTTCCTTGATACAAGCTAAAATGCCTAGACTGAGACAATTTTTTATCCTCCACAGCAATCCTTCGATTCGGAAAGAGAACATTTTTACCTGTACTCATCGAAAAATGATTACACATGTCAAGGTCACCATTTTGATAACAGTAATTACATTACAAACGAATCACCAAAACAAGCGGCCTGCATCGCAAAGAGCTGCTAATGCCCCTGACCACAAAAGATTTTCTAAGTTGAAAGAATGAAACGGGCCATAACTCTGGAAAAAATGTGTGGAAGAAACTTACGCTTCACAGGTGTCATTCCCCCATGATGCTCTATCACAAAACCAAATATTCAAATCGGAGTAGCAGTGGCTGAGAAACAAGAGAAAATGTTGGTACAGATGGATGGACAGATGGATGGACAAATGGATGGATGTACCGATGGATGGACGGATGGATGGACGGATGGACTGGGGTGTCCACTTGGGGGCAAAATAAATTGGACTAGATCAATGTTGCCATAATGATATTTTTATAGAAACCTATCATGCATTAACCCTTTATCCAACGTAACGGCCAAAACCGGCCAGCGCTATTCACAAAAATCGCCAATTAATTTTCATTATTTTTTTCATTTTTTGTCTCAAAAACATAGGTTATGACCCCTCTTTGGAACGAGATCGTCGAGCTCGTTCCAAAGAGGGGTCATAACCTATGTTTTTGAGACAAAAAATGAAAAAAATTAGTTAGTCAAGAATTTTTTTTTGCAAGTGTCGTCTGCTTTTCATGTTAGGTAAAGGGTTAAAGCTGAAAAGTAATTATTTGTGGTAGTAACCATTGAGTAGCTCAGAATAGCCATGGAAGCTTATGAAAGTGAGCACATTTGAAGTTTATTGAAGTCTCCCTGTACTTGACCTTTGCAATTCAACATTATAGTGAGTGGCCTCAGTATTATCTAAATTTTGGAATCGATGCATAAATGTCTTCAACCATGTGATAGTTTGTCAATAAGACAAACACACACAAGAACAGTTTGCACTGTTTATCAGTCATTGTCTGAATGACTCGCTCAGAAACAACAGCACATGGTTTGTCATCATCCATTTTTACATGTTATTAAGTGCCATTCTACAAAATACAAGTTTGTGCAGTATTAGAGGGTCATGAGTGTATGACCGTCCTAGGGTAGGATTAATTGGTGTTGTTATGGATGAAGTAGAATGTAACTTGTTTCCCACAGGTTGGGTGGGGGTGACTGGGTTAAACATACCATTCCTCCCTACAGTGCTTTTTGTGATAAGAAGGAAGGTTTCATGCTTAAGCACATTGATGTATGTGTGCTATTATTAATATTACTGCTGGTCGTGAGTGTAAAATTGCATCAGCAAATGTCCATCAGGGTTCTTTGTATCTGTTATGAAGGTTAGGCATGCTCACATGTGCGGCCAAATTGGCTAAAGGGAAAGGTTTAGTGGGAGTAGGTATAAATTTTAACCCTTTGACCAGTACACTGAAATGACTTATTC
Source organism: Pictodentalium vernedei (assembly GCA_031216915.1). Taxonomy (NCBI): domain Eukaryota; kingdom Metazoa; phylum Mollusca; class Scaphopoda; order Dentaliida; family Dentaliidae; genus Pictodentalium; species Pictodentalium vernedei. The sequence goes on along the minus strand of CM062289.1, from coordinate 128,773,350 downwards.
TTGGTTCGATGAGTGTATTTAATTTAACCCTTTTCCAAGTATGGTTTCAATGTCTGTCAACTCGTGATTCGACATGTTAGTTATGTATTGCTCAAACCTTCAGCCCATAATCTGGGTAAGTCGTTATTGATATTAAAGGGTATTTATCTGAAGACAGTTAGGTAGGTAATTCAGACTGGCATTGGTGATACAATAGTTAAGTTGGGATACATTGGCAACCTTGATAAAATGGATGGTCGATCAACTATAATGTAGGCATTTCATGTGCCTGTGCTTTACAGTGAGTGAGATTAGCTCATATTACTCAATTGATACGTTGCGTGGTTTAAGGTTACAGAAAAATTTTCATTATTAACTGAATAACTAACCCTGTGCATTGTGCAACTTTAGTGTAAATCTCATCTATATCAACTCTTTACCCAATGCAATTACCAACTAATACTATTCTCAAAAAAGTCTTCAAACTCAGCTTATGACCCCTCACTAGAATGGACTGTGGAAAGTTTGTTTTTTTTAGTGAAAAATGAAAGCATTATCTATTTTCAATTATTAGCTTGTTTCAAGACAAATTATAAGACCTGATTCTGAGTTGTCTAACTCCTTTTACTCATAAAATTCTCTCACACAATTTTAGGTATTCTCAATAGTCAACTTCTTTTACCACAAAAACTCTCACACAATATGCATATCTAGTTTCTCTTGAGTAATCCAGCTTCTTCCACCATAAAAATCTCACACAATATGCATATGTATGTACTCTGAATAATCCAGCTCCTTTACCGATAAAAGCCTCTCACACAACTGTTTTCACTGTGGTTAAGGTCTAAAAAAGTTAAAAATCTGTTTCTCAGGCCCACCCACATGGTCATTTTTGCTGCCACATGCTCTCTTTAATAACCAATGCAAACTTTAAATAAGAGGCCCCATGGGCCTGATGCGCTCATCTCGAACAGAAAACAATATAAACAGAGTCCAAGAATGAGTCTACCTTAAGCAATCCATCTCCATAGGATACATTGTCAATCCTTGAGTCCCTCAGGAGTGACAAAAATAATCCGGGCATCATGCCTTTTCTTCAGTTGATCATAACGTAAAATGTAGAGCTCCCCTATGAAGCCCCTTGCTACAACCTATGTGGATTAATCTTAGTTACACACCTCTAGAGGGTACTGAATACAACATTTTTAATTCTTCAGCATCATGGCCAATTTTGGATCCCAAAGGGAGCCCAAATATTAATCCAGGCTCTCGATTTGAACAAAGTCGAATTTAACTTCCCTGGAGATGTTGTGTACCAAATATGAAAGCATTCTGACTGTTGGATCTGAAGAAGAGAAATTTTAAAGAAATTTCCTCTTATTGTATTAAGTTATATTTCAGGTTCCCATATGGAGCCCAAATATTAACCCAGACACTCGAATTGAACAAACTCCCCCCCCCCCCCCTCCCACCTCCCCCTTATAGATGTTGTATATCAAATATGAAAGCATTCCGACTAGTGGATCTGAAGAAGAAGATTTTTAAAGAAATTTCCTCATATCACACTAAGTAAAAATTTGGCCTACCATAGCGAGCCCAAATATATACCTAGGGATCCAATTTGAACAAACTTGAATCTGACCCCCCTAGAGATGTTGCATACCAAATATGAAAGCATTCTGACTGGTAGATCTGAAGAAGATTTTTAAAAATTAGCCCCCACATTGAACAAAGCTGACATTTTAGGCTACCATAGCGAGCCCAAATATTAACCTACGGATCCGATTTCAACAAATTTGAATCTGACCCCCCTAGAGATGTTGTATACCAAATATGAAAGCATTCTGACTAGTGGATCTGAAGAAGAAGATTTTTGAAGAAATTCCCTCGAATTGAACAAATTTGAATCTGACCACCTCCCCCCTCCCCCCCCCCCCCCCTCACCCCTCCCTAGGGATATTGTATACCAAATATGAAAGCATTCCGACTGGTGGATCTGAAGAAAAAGATTTTTAAAGAAATTTCCTCATATCGCACTAAGTAAAACTTTGGCTTACCAAAGCAAGCCCAAATATATACCTAGGGGTCCGATTTGAACAAACTTGAATCTGACCCCCCTAGAGATGTTGCATACCAAATATGAAAGCATTCTGACTGGTGGATCTGAAGAAGAAGATTTTTAAAAATTATCCCCCACATTGAACAAAGTTAAAATTTGGGCTTCCGTAGGAAGCCCAAATATTAAGCTAGGGACTTGGTTTGAACAATCTTGAATCTGACCCTCATAACAATGATGTATACCAAACATTAAAAGATTCTGACTGGTGATTCTGAAGAAGAAGATTTTTAAAGAATATTCCCCATATCACCCTAAGTTAAACATTTGGGCTTCTGTATTGAGCCCAAATATGAACCAATGGGCTTTATTTTAACAAACTTGTATCTGACCCCCCCTATGAATGCTGTATACCAACTATCAAAAGATTCTGATGATTGGTTCTGGAGAAAAGATTTTTTTAAATTTTTGCAAATATGCTGACTCAGCATTTTTTCGATGCCCATTACAGAACACCCTAACATAACCGATGGCAATTTTTTTTTACCATTCAGTTCTACTGGTCCTAAGGATGCTCCATACCAAATGACAGCACTCTGCTCCATGTGGTTTGGGAAATATGGGCGTTTGAAAATATTTCTATTTTTAGCTCCCAGGGTTCCTTTGGGGATGTGGGAATTCTTTTTTTTTTACATGAGTCAAGTACTTATGACCCAATAATACCACATACCAAATTTGGTTCAAACCAGACCATTGATTCAGAAAATAGAAATTTTGGGCGGGGTCAAAAATCTTACTCCTCCCATTACAAAGCCAAATATTGCTTCACAAACTTCCTTTGAACAAATTTGATTCTACACCTCAAAAGGAAGCTCCATAACAAATATCAAGTCATTGTACACACTGGTTCATGAGAAGAAGATTTTAAAAATATTTTGGAGCATTTTCCCCACTCCCTCCCTATGGGGCTGGGCATGATGAGTTGAACAAAAATGCAATGCCCTTCGGGACTATCACTCCCACAAACTTTCACTTGAATTGCCCATTGGTTTTGGAGAAGACCAAAACATGGTGTTGACGGAAGACCGACGGATGACGGACAGAGAGCGATGAGATTAGCTCAGCTCGACTTTGTCAAGATGCGCTAAAAATGAGTGTCAATGACATTGTAGCTCAATTTGACAAACTTGAACTTGGTAAGTTATAAGTGAAATGGCAAACTGAAAATCAATGGCTCCAATGTTATTTGGTGAAATAAACATAACAGCATTGTGTGTGGACAACGTCAGAGTAATCCATGCATTTTTTAATGTAAACTGTAAGGCTGGCTAGAGGAAGAATGATGATAAACAAATGCAGTAAGTTTAAAGGTCATTGTAAATGGCAACTTTTTTCACAGAAATGAATGCTAGTCGATAGCTCTTATCCAGAGGTTTCGCCTAATAAGCCCACCAAGTTCTAAAACAATCCTATGAAAAATACGCCATGTGGGCTATGTCAAAGATTGTTCATGCACAAATGCAATAAATTCAAAGGTTGTTGCTAATAGCAACTGTTTTTTTTTATGCAAATGAAAAGAAAATCAATAGCTTCTATCTTGGTCACCCTGAATAAGCGAACCATGTTTCAAAACAACCTGATAATGAATGTGCCATCTGAGTTGTGCCAAAGAAAAATGTTAATGCACAAATGCAGTTTGAAGGTCGTGGCTAGTGGCAAATGTTTTTTTTTTTCTTTTTTTGATGGAAATTCATAAATGTGCCCTGTAGGGAGTGCAAAAGGGATAAGCTGAAGCACAAATGCACTATGTTCAAAGGTTGGTGCTTACAAAAACGTTTTTTGATGGAAAAATCAATAGCTCCCATCTAGAGGTCACCCCAAACATGCATACCAAGTTTCAAAGCAATCTATTCATAAATGTGCCCTATAAAGGGTGTCAAATGAATATGTTGATGCACAAATGCACCAAGTTCAAAGACCGTTGCTATGGAAATGTTTAATGATGAACTTGAACCAAGTTTCAAAGCAATCCATTCATAAATGAGCCCTGTAGGCCATGCCGTTGGAATATGCTGATGCACAAATGCACTAATTTTAAACATCATAGCTGATGGAAAGGGTTTTTGATGGAAATGGAAGAAAATCGATAGCTCACATCTAGAGTTACCCCAAACATGCAAACCAAGTTTCAAACTGACCAATTCATAAATTCACCCTGCAGGGCTTGCCAAAGGAAAATGCTGATGCACAAATGTAATAAGTTCAAAGGTCATCAACATATGACGTTTTTTTAGAGAAATGAAAAAAAATCAAAAACTCTGATCTGTATACAGGTCGCTCCAAACAAGCACACCATGTTTTAAAGGGATCAAAATCATAAACATGAACTGTACGGTGTTCCAAAGGAAACTGTCAACAGACAAAATGGCGAAGTTGAAGGTCATTGCTAATGGAAACATTTTTTGATGGAAATGGAAGACAACCTATATAGCTCTCATCTAGAAGTCACCAAAAACAAGCAAACCAAGTTTCAAACCAATCCATTCACAAATGCACGTTGCAGACCATGCAAAAAAAAAATGTTGCTGCAAAAATGGCTAAGTTCAAAGATAAGGGCTAACAGCAACATTTCTCGACAGAAATGAAAGAAAAACAATAGCTCACATTTAAAGGTTGCCCCAAACTGGCACACCAAGTTTCAAAGCAATTGGATCATAAATGTGACTTGTGCTGTGTGCCAAAAGAAATTGTCGATGCACAAAAGGGCAAAGCTGAAGGTCGTCGATGCTAACAACAACTTTTTTGATGGGAATGAAAGAAGCTCCCATCTGGAGATCAACCCCAAAACATACCAAGTTTCAAAGTGATCCATTCATAAATGGACCTTGTAGGGCGAGCCAAAGGAAAATGCTGATGCACAAATGACTAAGTTTGAAGGTCGTTGCTGATGGCAACTTTTTTGATGAAAATGGAAGAAAATTGATAGCTCCCATCTAGAGATCACCCCGAATAAGTATAACAAATTTTAAAGCAATTCGATGATAAATGCGACCAGTGCAGTGTGCCAAAGGAAATTGTTGACGTCCAAACAGATAAGTTGAATGTTGTTGCCAGTGGCAACATTTCTGCACAGAAATGGAATAAAATAAAAAACTCCCATCTAAAAGTCAGACCAAACAAGCATACTTAGTTTCAAAGAGATCCATTCATGAATGCACCCTGCAGGGCATGCCAAAGGAAAATACTGATGCACAAAGTTCGAAAGTCAAGGTAACAGCAACATTTTTCAACGGAAATGACAGAAAATTGATAGCTCCTATCTAGAGGTCACCCCAAATATGCATACCAAGTTTCAAAGCATTCTGATGATAAATGAGTCCTGTGCAGTGTGCCAAAGGAAATTGTCAATGTACAGAACGGATAAGTTAAACATCGTTGCTAACGGCAATGTTTCCCAACAGAAATGGAAGATCAATAGCTCCCATCTAGAGGTCACTCCAACCAAGTTTATCATGTTTCAAAGTGATCTGATCATAAATGTACCCTGTAGGGCGGCCAAAAGGGAAATATCGATATATAACTAAACTAAGTTTAAAGGTTTTTGCAACGGCATTTTTTGACAGAAATGGAAGAAAATTGAATGCTCCCATCTAGAGGGCATCCCAAACAAGCATACCATGTTTCAAAGTGATTCGGTCATAAATGTACCCTGTAGGGTGTGCCAAACGAACATATTGATGAATAACTAAACCAAGTTCAAATGTCATTACCAAGTGCCAACAGCAATTTTTTTTTGACTGAAGTGGAAGAAAATCAAAAGCTCCCATCTAGAGGTCAGCCCAAACAAGCATACCTAGTTTCAAAGCAATCTGACCATAAATGTGCCCTGTAGGGGGTGCCAAATGAATATACTGACACATAACTAAACTAATAATAACTAAGTTCAAAGGTCATTGCCAACAGCGTTTTTTGATGGATATGGAAGAAAATTGATAGCTCCCACCTGGAGGTCACCCCAAACAAGCAATCGATCCAGTCATAAATGCACCCTGCAGGGCATGCCAAAGGGAAATATTGATGCATAACTGCATTCAGTTAAAAGGTTGAATGCCAATGGCAACGTGTTTGGATAGAAATGGCAAAAAATCAATAGCTCCCATCTGGAGGTCACCCAACACAAGCATACCAAGTTTCAAAGCGATCTGATCTTAAATGTGCCCTGTATGGCATGCCAAAGGGGAATATTGATGCATAATTGAACTAAGTTCAAGGGTGGTTGCCAACTGCAATGTTTTTTACTGGAAATGGAAGAAAATCGATTGCTCCCATCTAGAGGTCACCCCAAACAAACATACCACATTTCAAAGTGATCCAGTCATAAATGGGCCCTGTAGGGTGTTTCAAAGCAATCCAATCATAAGTGCGACCTGTGCAGTGTGCCAATGGAAAATGTGGACATACATACGTATGGACACCGATGGATGCCAAATGATGGCAATAGCTCAGTTTGTCTTCATCAAGTTCATCTAATAAAAATTAAATGGTTTATGTCCGATATTTTACCCAAGTTAATAAAATATATAAATTTGTCCCTTGAGTGCAACATTTGGCTTTGCATTGCAAAGCCTTGTTGCACTCAAGGGACGAAATACACCGCCATCAATGCTATTCTGTAGATTATGAGGCCTATAACATAAAACAAACCAAGAATATGAACTTTTGATGGCAAAGAAATAATTACAAAAATGAAAAATAAAATTAAAAAAAATGCCCTCCAGCAAGGAATTTTACAAAAAAATGGCCTTATAATGAGAAGATCTACCTCGTGGGACCTAAATACCAACAAGCAAAGAAACAAACAAACCTGCATGAGGGCATTTCTCATTAAAAGCATAAACATCATCTCCATGTCTGAATATGGCTATCTTTGTTTCATTACAATTCACAAGAGAACCTGTTCTGCTGTTCTGACGAACAAGCATCTTTCTGTTGCTTCCATCAAATGTTAGCTGTGCTGTTTTATACTTTTCTCCCTCGACAGACCAGTCATATAAATCTACAATTAAGAGCAATTAGTTAGTTTAGCAACATGATATGAACAAGCCAGCATCTTCCTGTTAATACATCATGCAAGAATCCCAGTCAGGGTTCCCACTGATATCAGAAAATCAAATGTGAGCACTATTTAACCCCCCTGCACACTGATGTCGAAATATCTAAAGTTCAGGGTGCAAATATTTTCCATAATGCAACTAGAAATTTAACCAATTCAATCTTGTTTGACAGAGCTCAATGAGCTCTGTCAAACAAGATTGAATTGGTTAAATTCCCAGCTGCATTATGGGACAAATGGCTACTTCAAATCTGGATATTTTGACATCAGTGTGCAGGGTGTTAAGTGCTATTCAAGGACTCTGACCATGATTTTCAAGGACTGTTATAATTTTGATATGAACTTTCAACACCATAGCAACACAAAGAGTTTTAGTCTTGAGGACCTGATCTCTGGAAAACCCATGTAGAAATATGTCGTTCCTTGAGTTCAACAAGGAGCCATCTGTAATGCTAAAGCATTGCAGATGGTGCCTTGATGCACTCAAGGGACAATATAGAGATCAGATAAATGTGATTTCTGACCAATTTAGTGACATCACCTGTATGTGGCAAGGGTTATCCTTAGATTTATTTTCTCTGAGGTTATAGGTAAACTGAATTTAAGAACATGTACTTCTCAAGGGGAGTGATGGAAAATCAAGTACTTTTAAAGGCTAGAAACAATTTTATGCACTTTTCAAGGAAGGGGCCAAAAGGACTTTTCATTTGAGTGGGAACCCAGCCTGTAGTTGAATAGATTCGGGTATGAGTTGACCATAACCTGTGCATCATTCTGCATATAGGGCTACTAACAAGAGGGGTAGAGCTGAAATGATTCAAGGGTTTGCTTGATCGATTAATCACATGGATTAACCTTGGTTAACCAATTAATCAGTTGTCCTGATACATCACTGAATAGCTGCCACGCTGTTGATGATTTACAGTGTTAATAATGTTCTATTTTCTGGCTATTGATACAGAGTAATGTTCACTTGAGTGAACAAGTATATCAGCACGCAATTTGCATGTTGTATTCTATTCTGTATCATACAGGAATCTTAATAATATGAAAGAGAAACATCGTTCATGGCCTAAGATTTACCCATGTGGCATGTGCAGAAACAAAAGAGCAGTTAATGTGCATAATCGCAGGTAAGTATATTGCAGCAGACCTTCGATTTACAGGAGCGCACGATCGTCATTGCAGCCTTGCACCTGCACCTGCACCAAGCCCTAGGAAACATGCGCAGTGTGATGCGCTCTGGAAACTGTAAAGACTATGGTTAAAAATTTTTTTACGTGAGTCTGCACTGACTTCCAGTTTCAGACTGCCAGCAGCTTTGAAGTTTTGTTGATGTGGGGGTGTGTATGAATAATGATGACTCACTTGCAGTGCGCATATCGTATCTCACTCAGTGAGTCTGCACACGGAATTAGTTTCGGTGACATCGTTTGATCTTTTCCAGCGAAGTTGCAGACTTGCCGCTACTTTGAGAATGTCAAAAACCAAACAACTCAATAATTAGTAATTTAAGTAGAGGCATAGCTCTTAACATTCCCCACAGTACCCATGTTATAACTGTTATTTTGCCACCCACCCCCACCCCACCTCTACACACACACACACACTTTCTTGTTCGACTCGATTTGATCTGCAGTTGAAATGATGCAAACGGCGACCATATATTATATATCTGTCAATCTTATAGTGTATCCGCCCCATAATTATGACATCACACTCGTATTTGTTAATGAAATTTCTGGGACGTAGGATACTTAACATTCAAATACCGATGATCACACACAGTGCTGACAATGCCAATATTGAGTTTTACTTTACAACATGTGCCTACAAAATGTAATCAAGATTATCAAACAAAGACCCGGTGTATGGTGCCCTGAAAGTGAGTATGGGATTAAGTAGATGACACCAATGGGAGGTGGCATCTACTGAAATCTCGCACTCAACGTCACGACTGAGGGAAAGAATTACATGAAAATACGGAAACTGAAAGTGACAACGTTATCAGGATAAAACACAAGCCGACTTCACTGATGTTTTAACAACGTCATAGCGAGTACTGCATGCATTTGAAACTGACAGCTTGCCACGAGCGAGTGTGGCAATGTCTACGTGAGTCGGGGGTGTGTTTGTTACAGTGTTAACATCCATAATGCGGTAGTTCAAGGTAACGGTTAATTGATCAAGGACTTTTTTGATCGATCACGATGTTGATCGTCGGTTAATCAATTAACTGTTTCAGCTGTACCATAGGACTGGAGGCACTCAACTGACCATAGTTGCATAAAGAAGGATTTAATTAGCATCTATAGCTAGTTAACACTACGGAGGAATGAAGCTATTTAGTTATTTGTAATTCTGTTGTCCATGCCAGATGATTTTTTTCTAGTATTGCGCTACCACAGAAATAATGCCAAGATTTTCTGTAATGCAAAACTTGGGAGTCCAAATATTAACCTAGGGACTTAACTTGAACAAACTTGAAGGATGTTGTATACCAAATATTAAAAAATTCTGACTGGTGGTTCTGGAAAAGAAGATTTTGCGAATATTACCAATTTTGCACCATGTTGAAATTTGCCCCACCCCCCACAAGGAACACAAATATCAACCCATAGACTTTATTTGAACAAATTGAATCTGAAACCTCTATGGATGCTGTATACCAAATATCAGAAGATTCTGATTGCAAAGCCGAGAGGTCCTCGGTTCGAATCCCACCTGCGGCAACCGCGTTGTGTCCTTGGGCAAGACACTTCGCCCCGATTGCCTACATGGGGGCACGATGACGCTGTGTACTGAGGCATACTGCACGTCGACGGTGTGCATGTCTTCAACCAATCTAACCCTGCCTGTGCTGCGGTGCAGAGTTCAGAGTTCCGATGTTGGAGAGCTGACAGCTGCTCGTCGTTGCTCGGTGGTTCTCTCCGGGTACTCCGGCTTCCTCCACCCGTAAAAACTGTCATGGTCACGATTAGCCATTGTGCATAAGTGTGTGACCTTAAACACCAATAAATAAATAAATAATCTCAAGAAGCAGATTTTTAAAGATTATTCCTCATATTGGACCAAGTTAAAATTAGAGCTCCAAATGTCAAAAGATTCTGACTGGTAGATCTGAAGAAGAAGATTTTCAAAGATTATTCCTCATATTGCACTAAGTTAAAATTTGGGCTCTCTTAGAGACAGCCCAATTATTAACAGATGGACTTGAGTTGAACAAATTGAATCCAATCCCTGTAACAATGCTGTATGCCATATATTAAATGATTCTGACTGGTGTTTCTGGAAAAGAAGAGTTTTAAAAATTATTCCTTATATGGGACAAAGTTAAAATTTGGATTCCAATAGGAGCCCAAATATTAACCAAAAGAACTGATTTGAACAAACTTAGATCTGACTTCCCTAAGGATGCTGTATACCAAATATCAAAAGATTCTGACTGATGGATCTGAAGAAGATTTTCAAAGATTATTCCCCATATTACACTAAGTTAAAATTCTGGCTCTCTTAGAGAACCCAATTATCAACCGATGGACTTCAGTTCAACAAACTGAATCCAACCCCTGTAAAGATTCTGTATGCTATATATTAAATGATTCTGACTGGTGTTTCTGGAGAAGAGTTTTAAAGATTATTCCTCATATTGGACTAAGATAAAATTTGGGTTCCAATAGGGAGCCCAAATATTAACCCTGGGACTTGGTTTGAACAAAATGAGATCTAACCTGCTTAAGGATACTGTTTACCAAATATCAAAAGATTCTGTCTGGTGGATCTGAAGAAGATATTTGAAGATTATCCTCCATATTGCACTAAGTTAAAATTTAGGGCCCCCATAGGAAGCCCAATATTAAGCGAGGGGCTTGATTTGAACAATCTTGAATCTGACCCTCACAACAATGATGTATACCAAACATTAAAAGATTCTGACCGGTGGTTCTGAAGAAGGCTTTAAAGCTTATTCCTCATATTGCCCCCCTAGTTAAAAATTTGGGCTCCTGTACTGAGCCCAAATATGAACCAAGGGACTTCATTTTAACATACTTACATCTGACCCCCTATGGATGCAGCATACCAAATATCAAAAGATTCTGATCAGTTTTTCTGGAGAAGATTTTTTTTTTAATTTTTGGAAATATGCTGCCTCAGAACACCCTGACACAACCGATGGCAATTTATTTTTACCATTCCATTCTACTGATCCTAAGGATGCTTCATACCAAATAACAGTTCTCTGTTCTGGTGGTTCAGGAAATATGGAAATATTTCTATTTTTAGCTCCTGGGGTTCCCATGGGGACACAAGAAAATGTTTTGGGCATGAATCAAGTACTTATGGCTCAATAATACCACATACCAAATTTGGTTCAAATCGGACCATCGATTCTGAAAATAGAAATTTGGGGCAGGCCAAAACTCTTTCCCCTCCATTTACAAAGGCAAATATCACTCCACAAACTTTGTTTGAACACCTCAAAAGGAAGCTCCATACTAAACATAAAGTCATTGAACCCACTGGTTCATGAGAAGAAGATTTAAATGAAAGTGTCAATGACACTGTAGCTCAACTTGACAAACTTTTTTTGCCAGTGGCAACATTTTTTGACAGAAAACGAAGAAAATCGATAGCTCCCATCTAGAGGCCTCCCCAAACAAGAATGCCAGGTTTCAAAGCAATCCGATCATAAATGTGCCCTGTAGGGTGTACAAAAGGGAAATATTGTGGTCTGACTAGACTAAATTCTAAGAACGTTGGCCGTGGCAACATTTTTTTTGACGGAAATGGAAGAAAATCGATAGCTCCCATCTAGAGGTCACCGTAAATAAGCATACCAGGTTTCAAAGCAATCTAATCATAAATGAGCCCTGTAGGGTGAGCCAAAGGGAAATATTGTGGTCTGACTAAACTAAGTTCTAAGAATGTTGGCTGCGGCAACATTTTTTGATGGAAATTGAAGAAAATCGATAGCTCCCATCTAGAGGTCACCCCAAACAAGCATGAAAGGTTTCAAAGCAATCCGATCATAAATGTGCCCTGTACGGTGTGCCAAAGGGAAATATCGAGTCTTCTGACTAAATCAAGTTCTACGAACGTTGGCCACGGTGACATTTTTTTGATGGAAATTGAAGAAAATCGATAGCTCCCATCTAGAGGTCTCCCCAAACAAGCATACCAGGTTTCAAAGCAATCAAATCATAAATGTGCCCTGTAGGGTGTGCCAAAGGGAAATATTGTGGTCTGACTAAACTGAGTTCTAAAAACGTTGGCCGCGGCAACATTTTTTGACGGAAATTGAAGAAAATTGATAGCTCCCATCTAGATGTCACCCCAAACAAGCATGCCAGGTTTCAAAGCAATCCGATCATAAATGTACCCTGTAGGGTGTGCCAAAGGGAAATATTGAGTCTTCTGACTAAACTAAGTTCTAAGAACGTTGGCCGCGGCAACATTTTTTTGACAGAAATTGAAGAAAATCGATAGCTCCCATCTAGAGGTCTCCCCAAACAAGCATACCAGGTTTCAAAGCAATCTGATCATAAATGGGCCCTGTAGGGTGTGCCAAAGGGAAATATTGAGGTCTGACTGAACTAAGTTCTACGAACGTTGGCCATGGCAACATATTTTGCCGGAAATTAAAGAAAATCGATAGCTCCCATCTGGAGGTCACCCTAAATAAGCATACCAGGTTTCAAAGCAATCAAATCATAAATGTGCCCTGAAGGGTGTGCCAAAGGGAAATATTGTGGTTTGACTAAACTAAGTTCTAAGAACGTTGGCCGCGGCAACATTTTTTGACGGAAATTGAAGAAAATCGATAGCTCCCATCTAGAGGTCACCCCAAACAAGCATGTCAGGTTTCAAAGCAATCCGATCATAAATGTACCCTGTAGGGTGTGCCAAAGGGAAATATTGAGTCTTCTGACTAAACTAAGTTCTAAGAACGTTGGCCGCGGCAACATTTTTTGACAGAAATTGAAGAAAATCGATAGCTCCCATCTAGAGGTCTCCCCAAACAAGCATACCAGGTTTCAAAGCAATCTGATCGTAAATGTACCCTGTAGGGTGTGCCAAAGGGAAATATTGAGGTCTGACTAAACTAAGTTCTACGAACGTTGGCCGTGGCAACATTTTTTGCCGGAAATTGAAGAAAATCGATAGCTCCCATCTAGATGTCACCCTAAATAAGCGTATCAGGTTTCAATGCAATCAAATCATAAATGTGCCCTGTAGGGTGTGCCAAAGGGAAATATTGTGGTTTGACTAAACTAAGTTCTAAGAACATTGGCCGCGGCAACATTTTTTGACGGAAATTGAAGAAAATCGATAGCTCCCATCTAGAGGTCACCCCAAACAAGCATACCAGGTTTCAAAGTAATCTGATCATAAATGTGACCTGTGAGGTGTGCCAAAGGAAATTGTGGACGTACGTACTAACGTACGTACGTACGTACGCCGACAGATGAGAAGTGATGGCAATAGCTCAGCTTGACTTTGTCAAGTTGAGCTAAATGAAAGTGTCAATGACACTGTAGCTCAACTTGACAAACTTGAACTTGGTAAGTTATAAATGAAATGGCAAAATTGAAGATCATTGGGACCAATGTCAGTTTTTTTGCCAGTGGCAACATTTTTTGACAGAAACCGAAGAAAATCGATAGCTCCCATCTAGTGGCCTCCCTAAACAAGCATAACAGTTTCAAAGCAATCCGATCAAAAATGTGCCCTGTAGGGTGTACAAAAGGGAAAGATTGTGGTCTGACTAGACTAAATTCTAAGAACGTTGGCCGTGGCAACATTTTTTGACGGAAATGGAAGAAAATCGATAGCTCCCATCTAGAGGTCACCGTAAATAAGCAGAAAATCAATAGCTCCCATCTAGAGGTCACCGTAAATAAGCATACCAGGTTTCAAAGCAATCTAATCATAAATGAGCCCTGTAGGGTGAGCCAAAGGGAAATATTGTGGTCTGACTAAACTAAGTTCTAAGAACGTTGGCCGCGGCAACATTTTTTGATGGAAATTGAAGAAAATCGACAGCTCCCATCTAGAGGTCTCCCCAAACAAGCATACCAGGTTCCAAAGCAATCAAATCATAAATGTGCCCTGTAGGGTGTGCCAAAGGGAAATATTGTGGTCTGACTAAACTGAGTTCTAAAAACGTTGGCCACGGCAACATTTTTTGACGGAAATTGAAGAAAATAGATAGCTCCCATCTAGATGTCACCCAAACAAGCATGCCAGGTTTCAAAGCAATCCGATCATAAATGTACCCTGTAGGGTGTGCCAAAGGGAAATATTGAGTCTTCTGACTAAACTAAGTTCTAAGAACATTGGCCGCGGCAACATTTTTTGACAGAAATTGAAGAAAATCGATAGCTCCCATCTAGAGGTCTCCCCAAACAAGCATACCAGGTTTCAAAGCAATCTGATCATAAATGGGCCCTGTAGGGTGTGCCAAAGGGAAATATTGAGGTCTGACTGAACTAAGTTCTACGAACGTTGGCCGTGGCAACATTTTTTGCCGGAAATTGAAGAAAATCGATAGCTCCCATCTAGAGGTCACCCTAAATAAGCATACCAGGTTTCAAAGCAATCAAATCATAAATGTGCCCTGTAGGGTGTGCCAAAGGGAAATATTGTGGTTTGACTAAACTAAGTTCTAAGAATGTTGCCCGCGGCAACATTTTTTGACAGAAATTGAAGAAAATCGACAGCTCCCATCTAGAGGTCACCCCAAACAAGCATGCCAGGTTTCAAAGCAATCCGATCATAAATGTACCCTGTAGGGTGTGCCAAAGGGAAATATTGAGTCTTCTGACTAAACTAAGTTCTAAGAACGTTGGCTGAGGCAACATTTTTTGACAGAAATTGAAGAAAATCGATAGCTCCCATCTAGAGGTCTCCCCAAACAAGCATACCAGGTTTCAAAGCAATCTGATCGTAAATGTACCCTGTAGGGTGTGCCAAAGGGAAATATTGAGGTCTGACTAAACTAAAATCTACGAACGTTGGCCGTGGCAACATTTTTTGCCGGAAATTGAAGAAAATCGATAGCTCCCATCTAGAGGTCACCCTAAATAAGCGTATCAGGTTTCAAAGCAATCAAATCATAAATGTGCCCTGTAGGGTGTGCCAAAGGGAAATATTGTGGTTTGACTAAACTAAGTTCTAAGAACGTTGGCCGCGGCAACATTTTTTGACGGAAATTGAAGAAAATCGATAGCTCCCATCTAGAGGTCACCCCAAACAGGCATAAGAAGTTTCAAAGTAATCTGATCATAAATGCGACCTGTGAGGTGTGCCAAAGGAAATTGTGGACGTACGTACTAACGTACGTACGTACGTACGCCGACGGACGAGAAGTGATGGCAATAGCTCAGCTTGACTTTATCAAGTTGAGCTAAAAAACATTTTGGAGCATTTCCCCCATCCCTTCCCTATGGGGCTGGACACGTTGATTTGAACACAAATAAAATGCAATGTCAGAACAAGCAACCACCTCAAATTTAACTAAAATAGGTTCAGCAGTATAGGAGGAGCTTGTGCAAGCACCATGTTCATGGTGAGAGATCACTGTAGTTCATCCTGACTTTCAGTCAGGTGAGCTAAAAATGGAATCACTACCATGTTCATGGTGAGAGATCACTGTAGCTCATCCTGACTTTCAGTCAGGTGAGCTAAAAATGGAATCACTACATCCATTGGTTCATGAGATGATTTTTAAAAAAATAATGGGTACTTCTCCTCCACCTCCTCCCCAGTGATGATGAGACAATTTAACTGAACTAATATTGTGTATACAGTTTGTCTGAATTAAACAAAGTAGTGTTTGAATAATAAGATCCCAACTGTTCTATTATAAACAGTAGTAATGTTATTAAGATGTCATGTTTTTACTATTTTTAATCCTTACAGAGACCCCATGGGGTGATGGGCAAATTTTTTTCTCATAATTCAAATACAAGTTACCTACTTATGTTACAAACTGAATTTCATTCAAATTGGCCCAGGAGTTCTGATTTTTTAAAATTTGTCCTGGGCATGAAAACCTGCCCCTCCCTAGACGATTACAAATGTTGCCGCGCAAACTTCGTTTGAACAAACTTAGATCCAGACCTCAAAAGGAAGCTGTGTGACAATGAAAGTGTCAATGACACTGTAGCTTAACTTGTGTGTTGTGTTTGATGAAAAGGAAAATGTTCAATGTTTATGAAAGGATTATGAAATAAGACAAGAATTGTGATAATTGGGAATATGTTCATTTCTGTTCCCTGTATGCTATGTTTATGATAAAAATAATATGAGGTGTACACTGTACTAAAGAGCTGAGGGGTGGGTTAATATGACCTCACAGTTAATGTATGTGGCCCTCACAGTTAACATATATCAATAAAAGTTACCAAGTTACAGTGAAATTATTCCAAAACGAGTCATCCTATCAAGTTACATTAAAATCCCTTCATAAATATGGCCTGTAGACTGTGCTAAAGGTTTTCGGGCTTCGGGCCCCTGTAGCCGTCAGTTTCCCAATTGCGTTCTCATCTAGACATTATATGAAGTCAACCTACCAAGATACAATGAAATCCCTTAATAAATATGACCTGTAGACTGTACTAAAGGTTTTTGGGCTTTGGGCTCTGGCAGCCATCATGGTTGAATGATCACAACCAAAAGGGGACATTCTCATCTGGGCATCATCTGGAGTGATCCTACAAAGTTACAATGAAATCCCTTCATAAATATCACAACCAAAAGGGGATGTCATCATCTAGGCATTATATGGAGTCAAACTTACGGGTAACAATGAAGTCCTTCCATAAATATGACCAATAGACTATGCTAAAGGTTTTGGAGTTTTGGGTTCGGGCAGCCATTAAGGCTGAATGATCACGACCAAAAGGGGACATTCTCATCTAGACATTATTTAGTCATCCTACCAAGGTACAATGAAATCCCTTCATAAATATCACCTGTAGACTGTGCTAAAGATTTTCGGGCTTTGGACCCCTGTAGCCAACACAGTTGCCTAATGGCATCCAAAAGGGGCTGTTCTCATCTAGACATTACATGAAGTCAACCTACCAAGTTACAATGAAATCCCTTCATAAATATGATCTGAAGACTGTGCTAAAGGTTTTCGGGCTTTAGGCTTGGGCAGCCATGATGGTTGAATGATCGCAACCAAAAGGGGACATTCTCATCTGGACATCATCTGGAGTGATCCTATGAAGTTACAATGAAATCCCTTCATAAATATGACCTGTAGACTGTGCTCGGGCACCCATCAAGGCTGAATGATCATGACCAAAATGGGACGTTCTCATCTAGACATTATTTGGAGTCATCCTACCAAGTTACAATGAAATCCCTTCATAAATATGACATGTAGACTGTGCTAAAGGTTTTCGGGCTTCGGGCACCTTTAGCCGTCAAAGTTGCCCAATCATGTGCAAAAGGGGACGTTCTCATCTAGACATTATAGGAAGTCAACCTACCAAGTTACAATGAAATCCCTTCATAAATATGACCTGTAGACTGTGCTTAAGGTTTTCGGGCTTTGGGCTCGGGCAGCCATCATGGTTGAATGATCACGACCAAAGGGGACAATCTCATCTGGGCATCATCTGGAGTGATCCTACGAAGTTATAATGAAATCCCTTCATAAATATGACCTGTAGACTGTACTCAAGGTTTTCGGGCTTCGGGCACTTGTAGCCATCACAGCTGACCAATCACGACAAAAAGGGGATGTCATCATCTAGGCATTATATGGAGTCAACCTAATAGGTTACAATGAAATCCTTCCATAAATATGACCTTTTACCTATGCTAAAGGTTTTTGGGCTCGGGCACCCATCAAGGCTGAATGATCGCGACCAAAAGGGGACATTCTCATCTAGACATTATTTAGTCATCCTACCAAGGTACAATGAAATCCCTTCATAAATATCACCTGTAGACTGTGCTAAAGATTTTCGGGCTTTGGACCCCTGTAGCCAACACAGTTGCCTAATGGCGTCCAAAAGGGGCTGTTCTCATCTAGACATTACATGAAGTCAACCTACCAAGTTACAATGGAATCCCTTCATAAATATGATCTGAAGACTGTGCTAAAGGTTTTCGGGCTTTAGGCTTGGGCAGCCATGATGGTTGAATGATCGCAACCAAAAGGGGACAATCTCATCTGGACATCATCTGGAGTGATCCTATGAAGTTACAATGAAATCCCTTCATAAATATGACCTGTAGACTGTGCTCGGGCACCCATCAAGGCTGAATGATCATGACCAAAATGGGACGTTCTCATCTAGACATTATTTGGAGTCATCCTACCAAGTTATAATGAAATCCCCTCATAAATATGACCTGTAGACTGTGCTAAAGGTTTTCTGGCTTTGGGCACCTTTAGCCATCACTGTTGCCCAATCATGTCCAAAAGGGGACATTCTCATCTAGACATTATATGAAGTTAACCTACCAAGTTACAATGAAATCCCTTCATAAATATGACCTGTAGACTGTGCTAAAGGTTTTCAGGCTCGGGCAGCCATCATGGTTGAATGATTGCAACCATAGGGGACAATCTCATCTGGGCATCATCTGGAGTGATCCTAAGAAGTTACAATGAAATCCCTTCATATATATGACCTATAGACTGTGCTAAAGATTTTCGGGCTTCGGGCTCGGGCAGCCATCATGGTTGAATGATCGCAACCATAGGGGACAATCTCATCTGGGCATCATCTGGAGTGATCCTAAGAAGTTACAATGAAATCCCTTCATAAATATGACCTGTGGACTGTGCTCAAGGTTTTCGGGCTTCGGGCACTTGTAGCCATCACAACTGACCAATCACGACCAAAAGGGGATGTCATCATCTAGGCATTATATGGAGTCAACCTAACAGGTTACAATGAAATCCTTCCATAAATATGACCTTTTGCCTATGCTAAAGGTTTTTGGGCTCAGGCACCTATCAAGGCTGCATGATCGCGATCAAAATGGGACATTCTCATCTAGACATTATTTGGAGTCATCCTACCAAGTTACAATGAAATCCCTTCATAAATATGACCTCTAGGATGTGCTAAAGGTTTTCGGGCTTCGGGCCCCTGTAGCCGTCACAGTTGCCCAATCACGTCCAAAAGGGGACTTTCTCATCTAGACATTGTATGAAGTCAACCCACCAAGTTACAATGAAATTCATCAATAAATATGACCTGTAGGCTGTGCTAAAGGTTTTCGGGTTTTGGGCTCGGGCAGTCGTCACGGTTGGCAGATCATGTCCAAATGGGGAAATTCTCTTCTAGACATCATAAGGAGTCATCCTACCAAGTTACAATGAAATCCCTCCACATTAAACATGACCTGCAGTCTGTGCTAAAAGTTTTTGGGTTTCGGGCTTGGGCAGCCATCACGGTTGATAGATCAAGCCCAAAAGGGGACGTTCTCATCTAGGCATTATACAGAGGCATCCTACCAAGTTACAATGAAATCCCTTCATAAATACGACCTGTAGACTGTGCTAATGGTTTTTGGGTTTTGGGCTCGGGCAGCCATACCGGTTGCCTGATTGCGACCAAAAGGGGACGTTCTCATCTAGACATGACCCCAAACCTGCATATGAAATTTTGTGACGATCAGACAAGAACTGCGGGGTGTGGCCCATGCTAAAGGAAAATGTGAACAGACGTCACAGACTCACAGACTGACAGACTTCCGCACGTGTGATGGCAATAGCTTATCTTGACTATGTCAAGTTAAGCTAAAAATGGAATCACTACATCCATTCTTTCATGAGAAGAAGATTTTTAAAAAATTTAGGGTACTTCTCCTCCACCCCCTCTTTCTTGGAGATGAGACATTTTAAATGAACAAAACTGAAAGGATATCACCCCTGGAGCAGACGATTAAAAATGTTACCCCAGAAACAATACCGACCACAATTGTTTACAACAGGCTTGCACTACAGTGGAAGTCCCTAACTTGGAAGTATACTCTCTACTTCTGGTTCTTCCCCAAGCAACTTGGGAAAGAAAAAGTGGCACAAAAGCACCAAGAAAAAAGAGGTCCCACAGTGCCTGAAGCACTCGCCTTCAACAGAACCTGATATAAACTGAGGCCAAGAATGAATCTACATTGAGCAATCAATCTCCATTCGATCCAATGTCAATCCTTGAGCCCTTCAGGAGTGACTAAAATAGTCCAAGCATCATGCTTTTTCTTCAGTTAACCCTTTACCTAACACGAAAGGCAGACAGCACTTGCAAATAAAATTCTTGAATAACAATTTTTTTTCATTTTTTTGGTCAAAAAACAGCTTATGACCCATCACAGGAACGAGCTAGTTGTTCCTGTCCCAAGGTGATAACAAAGATACCCAAGAAGTTTCGTGAAGATCCCGAGCCAAATTGACAAGTGCACTTTCTGTGTATTAGTAGCACTGAATAAATCAAAGTTCATCTAATTTGCATAATTTCTGCATGAGAAAAAAACCTGTATTATATGTGATGTATTCCATGTTACTAAACATTCATCCAAAAATTTATTCAAATCAGAACCTTCATATAGAAGTTCTGTACAAAAAACTGAGTGTATCTAATTTTGGTACAAAATGGCCGGCGAAAGCCATCTTGAAATTTGGACCACACCCAAAAACACTCATTCTCGTCCCAAGGTGATAACAAAGGTACCAAAGAAGTTTTGTGAAGATCGGTTCATAAATACAGCCTCTAGTAGGAGCCGTATTGACATGTGCACTTATTGTGTATAAGTAGCACTGAATAAATCAAAGTTCATCTAATTTGCATAATGTCTGCATGAGAAAAAAACCTGTATTATATGTGATGTATTTCATGTTACTAAACATTCATTCAAAACTTTATTCAAATCAGAGCCTTCATATAGAAGTTCTGTACAAAAAACTTATTGCACTAATTTCGGTACAAAATGGCTGCCGTTGGCCATCTTGAAATTCAGACCGCACCCAAAAACACTCGTTCTTGTCCCACGGTGATAACAAAGGTACCCAAGAAGTTTCAGAAAGACTGGTCCATAAATACGGCCTCTAGCCTGAGCCGTATAGAAGTTCTGTACAAAAAACAGATTGGACCTAATTTCGGTACAAAATGGCCACTGGTAGCCATCTTGAATTTTGGATCACACCCAGAAACACTTGTTCTCATCCCAAGGTGATAACAAAGGTACCCAAGAAGTTTCATGATGATCGGTTCATAAATACAGCCCCTAGCCTGAGCCGTATTGACATATGTACTTACTGTGTGTAAGTAGCACTGAAAAAATCAAAGTTCATCTAATTTGCAGCATTTCTGCACGAGAAAAAAACACATATTATATGTGATGTATTCCATGTTACTAAACATTCAGACAAAAATTTATTTGAATCAGAACTTTCATACAGAAGTTCTGTACAAAAAACTGATTGCACTACCTTAGGTACAAAATGGCTGCTGGTGGCCATCTTGAATTTTGGACCGCACCTAAAAATACTCGATCTTGACCCACGGTGATAACAAAGGTACCCAAGAAGTTCGTAAAGAACAGTTCATAAATACAGCCTCCAGCCCAAGCCGAATTGAATTGTTGATGGACAGAATGACAACGGGCCATGGCATAACCTCAAATTTGACTACGTCAAAGTTGAGCTAAAATAAAAATTTGACTACGCTGGACATACGGACGACGGGCCATGGCATAACCTCAAATCTGACTATGTCAAAGTTGAGCTAACAAGCAAATTCAGTGAATTCATGTCTCCTGCTGGGCAGCAGTTTCAAGGAGAATTAATGCATCTAGTGGAATATAGTTGAGTTGCAAGTGGAAGTAATTAGAAGAGACAGAACAGACAGTGCTTCAGACAGTGGTTATCAGATTTATTTTCACTGAGGTCACTGTCAAAGCAAGTAAAGTGATGTGGAGTATAATTGTGAGAATCACTAAAAATTAAGACTGTATGATAAGACATATCACATTAAACTGATGTGAAAAGTAATCCATATATGAAATTTCACTGAAATCGGTTGACTCTAAGGAAAGTTAGAGTCTGGAAACCATCAGCCAATCAAATTTAAGCAACCTAATTAAATATGCACGGAAAATGCCCATGTTCGAACTTGGACCCACAATTGATGAAAGTGATCTACTACCCATCGAAATCCACTGACTGTAAGGAAAATTAGAGTCTGGAAACGAAAAACACGGAAGGTGTGCACTTACTGTGTATTAGTAGTAGGACTGAATAAATCAAAGTTTCCCTAATTTGCACGAGAACAAAACCGTATATGTGATGTATTGCATGTTACTAAACATCCATACAAAAATTTATTGAAATCCGAACTTTCATATAGAACTACTGTACAAAAAACTGATTACACTCAATTTTGGAACAAAATGGCCACTGATGGCCATCTTGAATTTTGGACCAAACCCCAAAACACATATTCTGGTCTCACAATGATAAGAAAGATACCCAAGAAGTTTTGTGAAGATCGGTTAATAAATACGGCTTTTAGTCCGAGGTGCGTTGATGCACGGGGCAGGCGGACAGGCAGACAGACAGATTTTCGGTACAAAATTTCCCACATTCGAACTTAACATAGGTATTAATAAAAGTAATCCATATATGAAATTTCATCGAAACCGGTTGATTTTAAGGAAAGTTAGAGTCTGGAAACCGTCAGCCAATCAAATTTCAGCAACCTAATTAAATATGGGTGAAAAATGCCCATATATGAACTTGGACCCACATGGGGCATAAAAAGTGGAGCTCCCCTGTGGAGTCCCTTGATACAACCTACGTGGATTAATCTTTGTTACACACCTCTAGAGGACACCTCTAGAGGGTACTTTATATAAATGAAAGTGTCAATGACACTGTAGCTTAACTTGACTGTATGTTGTGTTTGATGAAAAGGATAATGTTCAATGTTTATGAAAGGATTATGAAATATGACAAGAATTGTGATAATTGAGAATATGTTAATTTCTGTTCCCTGTACGCTGTGTTTTCAATAAAAATAATTTGATGTGTAGGCTGTACTAAAGAACTGAGGGGTGGGTTAATGTGACCCTCACAGTTAATATATGTCAACCAAAGTCATCAAGTTACAATGAAATCCCTTCATAAATATAACTCATAGATTTTGCTAAAGGAATCTTAGTCACATCACGGCTCAACAGTCATGGTTCACTGATCATGACCAAAATAGGACAGTCTTATCTAGATATCATAAAAGTTATCCTACCAAGTTACAATTAAATCCCTTTGTAAAAATAACCTGCAGACAGTACTAAGTGAATCCAGGTTTTGTGACCAGGTGGCAGTAACGGCTGACTGATCGTGCCCAAAATAGTGAAGTCCCATCTAGACATCATATCGAGTTATCCTTCCAAGTTAAAATGAAATCACTTCATAAATATGAACTGTCGACTGTGCTAAACAAATCTAGGTCACAGGCCTGTGCGGCCATCACGGCTGACCTATCATGGCCAAAATAGGCTATAGTCATCTGGACATTACACAGAGTCATCCTACCAAGTTACAATGAAATCCCTTCATAAATATGACCTGTGGACTGTGCTAAACATTTTTGGGTTTCAGGCTCGGGCAGCCATCACGGTCGACAGATTGCAACCAAAATGGGACATTCTCATCTAGACATTATACAGAGTCATTATACCAAGTTACAATGAAATCCCTTCATAAATACGACCTGTAGACTGTGCTAAATGTTTTTGGGTTTTGAGCTCGGGCAGCCATCATGGCTGACCAATCGCGACCGAAAGGGGACCTTCTCATCCAGACATTACCTCAAATCTGCATATGAAATTTTGTGATGATTGGACGAGAACTGCGGGGTGTAGCCTGTGCTAAAAGAAAATGTGAACAGACTCACAGACTTTGTCAAGTTAAGCTAGAAATTCTAATTCTTCAGCAACCTGGCTCCTTATAAAATTAACTTGGAAGTATGTTTCTATTTTTAGCACACAGTGAGTCCCATGATAGCTAGGATTAATTTTTTTATATAAATTAGATATCTGTTTCCCACTAATGATGCATATCAAATTTTGTTAAAATTAAACTAAGAGTTCTGAGTAGTGAACTAGAGACGTTGTTTACGAAATATGAAAGGTTTCTGACTGGTGGATCAGAAGAAGATTTTGAAAGAAATTTCCTCAAATTGCACTAAGTTACCATAGGGAGCCCCAAATATGAACCCAGGGACCCAATTTGAACAAACTTGAATCTGCCCCTCCCCCTCCCATCCCTAGAGACATTGTATACCAAATATGAAATAATGAAAGGACTCTGACTGGTGAATCCGAACAGGACGATTTTTGAAGAAATTCCCTCAATTTGAACCAATTTAAAATTCGAGCCCAAATAGATGTTGCATATCAAATATGAAAGGATTCTGACTGGTGGATCTGAAGAAGATTTTTAAAGATTATTCCCCAGATTGCATCAAGTTAAAATTTCAGTGGGCTCCCATAGGGAACCCAAATATTAACCCAGGCACTCGATTTGAACAAACTTGAATCTGATTGCCCCCCTTCTCCCCCTCCCCTGAGATGCTGTATATCAAATATGAAACCATTCAGATTGGTGGATCTGAAGAAGAAGATTTTTAAAGAAATTTCCTCATATCGCACTGAGTTAAAGTTCAGATAACCACAGGGAGCCCAAATATATTAACCCAGGGACTCGATTTGAACAAACTTGAATCTGACCCTACTAGAGATGTTGTATACCAAATATGAAAGGATTCTGACTGATGAATCTGAAGAAGATTTTTAAAGAAATTTCCTCATATTGCAGTAAGTGAAATTTTGGGCTACCATAGAGAGCCCAAATATGAACCCAGTGACCCGATTTGATCAAACTTGCATCTCAAACCCCAAGAGATATTGCATACCAAATATGAATGGGATTCTGACTGGTGGATCTGAAGAAGCAGATGTTTAAAAATTTTGTGCTACCATAGAGAGCCCAAATATGAGCCCAGGGACCTAATTCGAACAAACTTGAATCTGACTCCCCTAGTGATGTTATACACCGAATATGAAAGCATTCTGACTGGTGGATCTGAAGAAGAAGAATTTTAAAGATTATTCCCCTTGCCTTAAGTTAAAAATTTGGGCTCCTGTATTGAGTCCAAATATGAACCAAGGGACTTCATTTTAACAAACTTATATCAGATCCCCCTATGGATGTTGTATACCAAATATAAAAAGATTCTAATCATTAGTTCTGGAAAAATTTTAAAAACAAGAGATGCCACGGGGCCTGAAGCACTCATCTTAAACAGAACAAAATATAAACAGTCCAAGAATGAGTCTACATTAAGCAATCCATCTCCATAGGATACACTGTGAATCCTTGAGTCCCTCAGGAGTGACAAAAATAATCCAGGCATCATGTCTTTTCTTCAGTTGAACATAATGTAAAATGTAAAGCTCCCCTCTGAAGCCCCTTGATACAACCTATGTGGATTAATCTTAGTTACACACCTCTAGAGGGTACTGAATACAAAATTTTTAATTCTTCAGCAACATGGCCAATTCCGGCTCCCATAGGGAGCCCAAATATTAACCCAGGTTCTCGATTTGAACACATTTGAATCTGACTTCCCTAGAGATGTTGTGTACCAAATATGAAAGCATTCTGACCGTTGGATCTGAAGAAGAGAAATTTTAAAGAAATTTCTTCATATTGCACCAAGTTAAAATTTGGGCTACCAAAGCGAGCCCGAATATCAACCTATGGATTCGTTTTGAACAAACTTGAATCTGACCCCCCTAGAGATGTTGTATACCAAATATGAAAGCATTCTGACTAGTGGATCTGAAGAAGAAGATTTTTTAACTATTCCTTCATATTGTATTAAGTTAAATTTCAGGTTCCCATATGGAGCTCAAATATTAACCCAGGCACTTGAATTGAACAAACTTGAATCTGACCCCCCACCCCCCCCCCCCCCCCCCCAACACACACACACACTTACAGGACTTGTATACCAAATATGAACGCATTCTGACTGGTGGATATGAAGAAGAAGTTTTTTAAAGAAATTTCCTCATATCGCACTAAGTAAAAATTTGGGCTACCATAGCCAGCTCAAATATATACCTAGGGATCTGATTTGAACAAACTTGAATCTGACCCCCCCCCCCCCCTCCCCCCAGAGATGTTGCATACCAAATATGAAAGCATTCTGACTGGAGGATCTGAAGAAGAAGATTTTTTAAAATTATCCTCCATATTGAACAAAGTTAAAATTTGGGCTTCCGTAGGAATCCCAAATATTAACCTAGGGACTTGGTTTGAACAATCTTGAATCTGACCCTCATAACAATAATGTATACCAAACATTAAAAGATTCTGACTGGTGGTTCTGAAGAAGAAGATTTTTAAAGAATAGTCCCCATATTACCCAATGTTAAAAATTTGGGCTCCTGTATTGAGCACACATATGAACCAATGGGCTTTATTTTGATAAACTTGTATCTGCCCCCCCCCCCCCCCCCCCCTCCCTACCGAATATCAAAAGATTCTGCTGATGGGTTGTGGAGAAAACATTTAAAAAAATTTTTTCGAATATGCTGAATCAGCATTTTTTCGATGTCCATTACAGAACACCCTACTTCATCCCAAATAACAGCTCTCTGTTCCGTGTGGTTTGGGAAATATGAGCATTTGAAAATATTTATATTTTTAGCTCCCAGGGTTCCCATGGGGATGTGGGAAATTTTTTTTTTACATGAGTCAAGTACTTATGACTCAATAATACCAAATTTGGTTCAAATCGGACCATTGGTTCAGAAAATAGAAATTTTGGGCGGGGCCAAAAATCTTACCCCTCCCATTACAAAGACAAATATTGTGCTTCATGAACTTTGTTTGAACAAACTTGATTCTACACCTCAAAAGGATGCTCCATAGCAAATATCAAGTCATTGAACACACTGGTTCATGAGAAGAAGATTTTAAAAATATTTTGGAGCATTTTTTTGTTGAGTTGAACAAAAATGCAATGCCCCTTCGGGACCATCACTCACACAAACTTTCACTTGAATTGGCCCAGTGGCCTAGGAGGCGAAGATCAAAACATGGTGTTGACGGACGACAGATGACTGACGACAGACAACGGATGGACGACGGCTGGAGATCGATGAGATTAGCTCAGCTTGACTTTGTCCAGATGAGCTAAAAAAATGTTTGCAAATATGCTGACTCAGCATTTTTTCGATGCCCCCCCCCCCCCCCCCCCCCCCCCCCATACAGAGCACCCTGACATAACCGATGGCAATTTTTTTTACCATTCAATTCTACTGGCCCTAGGGATGCTTCATACCAAATAACAGTTCTCTGTTCAGTGTGGTTTGGGAAATATATATCTATATTTAGCTCTTGGGGTTCTCACAGGGATACGGGAAAAAGTCTTTTTTCCATGAGTCAAGTACTTTTGACCCAATAATACCACATACTAACTTTAGTTCAAAATGGACCATCGGTTCATAAAATAGGAATTTTGGGCAGGGCCAAAAATCTTGCTCCCCCCCCCCCCCCCTCCCATTTCAAAGGCAAATATTGCTCCACGAATTTCGTTTGAACAAACTTGATTTTACAACTCAAAAGGAAGCTCTATACCAAATATCAAGTCATTGTACCCACTGGTTCATGAGAAGAAGATTTTTAACAAATTTTGAAGCATTTCTCTCCACCCCTTCCCTGTGGGGCATTTGAAAACATTCATGTTGAGTTTAACAAAAATGCAATGCCCCTTCAGGCCCATCACTCACACAAATTTTCACTTGAATTGGCCCTGAGGTTTTGGAGAAGTCCAAAACATAGTGTTGACGGATAACGGACAAAGAGCGATTAAATAAGCTCAGCTTGACGTCAAGGTGAGCTAAAAATAAGCCAAAACTGCACCAGCGTACACCCAGTAGGGGACACTGGTACCAGTGCTCAGATGTATAACCAATGTGTCATTCTATCTGAATTCACCACTATTGGAGTTATGTGACCGCAGGGAGGAAGGATTCTTTCCTGAATAAGAAGACGGGATGGCCCCTGGTAAATAATCATTGTTGCTATAATAAGAAGGGAAAATTACCCAAAAATTTATATTTCTTATCAACCTCCTCACAATTGCTTACAACAGGCTGAATAGACAATAAGAGGTGGGAATCACATAACCAACCCCCACATAACCTGACTGCACTGGAGAAAAGTTCCCATGGCCTGTACAGCCATCACATCACAAACATCGATATAGAACAAAACCATCAAAGTCTTGCAGACTGATGGACTAGTGAAAGCGTAAGAAAGATAATGCACAGGGGGCAAGAAAGTATCAGCCCTAGTGAAGATGATGTCTTCATAGCCTTAGAACTCTTTTTTGAGTCCAAGACTGCAAAAGCCTTGACCACTTGCAGTGACTGCTGCGGTCAAAGGAGACCAGAAGCAGGTTGTTTCACAGACTGTAGGCACATAACCGACGATCGCGGCCTGGCTGAAACCTCCAGCTGGTCCGACGGTTTAAGCTACGGGTAGGAACTCAAAAACAAAGTTGAGAGCTGCCCCCAAGTCAGAAGACTGATGGCTCTCGATGTCAGGTGTGTCAGACCCAGATCCTGAGTCACAAGACACATATTCTATCTTGGGCATACCAGCCAAAACCTCCTGCAGTGTAAGAACCCCAGCAGGATTGGAAAGAGGCCTGCTTCCTATCCCAGGAGGTGGCGCCACAGCGGTGCCTGGAAACCACTAGTAAGCTCATTGGAAGCAACAGGAAGGCTCTTGGCAAGAACCTGCGTGAGCAAGGAGAGGGCCTCCCGAAACTCATGACCGAATCTGCCAGTACGACAGGGGAAGGACCAAGCAAAGTGGTATCATGTCTGACCCTTTTCATCAGTGAAGGGTCATGATCCTCCAAAATACCCAACACCAAATGATGGGTGGCAGCTGAAGCATCCAAAAGCAGATATGTATAGGGGTATGAAATACCCCAAAGCTATGATGTGCGAGAACTCAGGAGAGTCGCCATGGACCTTTTGGACTCGGCGAAGTCAGAAGGGGTTGTCGGCCGGCCCCTCTGCTTCAGTCTCTTGGCCGTCGTACCAAGCTGATTTTGCTTTGGGTTCACATGTCCATGGTGGGGTCACCAAGGACTCTGTTGTGCTTCCGTCCTAGCTTTCTGACCATCTGGCAAGTTTAGCGGGACTGGCACAAACTGTGCAGCCTGGACCTTCTATCCCTCAGAAAGGAGTAGAAACCCCTGCAGGGATGAGCCGAGTCCAGCTGAAATAGAGACCAAAGATGTGACCGACTGAGAAATAGCAGGAGTGGATACATCAGTAGCTGTTGACAATGGCAGAAAAGCAGAAAGGGCGACTGAGCTCAGCTCCAAAGGAGGCGTCACAGTCTTATTGACAGCCTAAGATGTCAACTAGAGGGGGACATCAGCCCTGGCATCAGGCATTTCTTTGCCAGAAACGTCAGCAGCTACCGTGATATCCACCACGAGAAAAGACTGTGAATCCCCCATGGAGGGGGTGGAACTCTCTCCAGACAGGGTCGAACGACTGCTCCCCTTTCACATGCATGAGGGAGGAATTTAATTAATGAAGCACCAGGTACAATCCAGTGCTTCATTAATTAAAATTCTACTGATGATGAATTTTAATACCTGATAAATGAATGCGTGAACATCACTTCCCACGCATGGATTCAGACCAGTCAACGGCAGCTGTACTGTACATAAGACAGTAAAGCAAATCTCCAGACACCAATGAACAAAGCACGGCGAACGCTGATTTCACTCACATCAAGGAGCAGGTGTCAAGATCATGTGTCAACTTTATATCATGACACTCGGTTGGGTTGAACATGAAAATACTGAATACATTATATTAATGTGATGTTGAATGAATTCAAATATTTATTCTAGTTTATGTAAGATTTGAAAGCCTTATCTCTTGCAGCACTTGTCAGATTTTCAGAACGATGAGTCTAAAAATGTGGGTAAAAAAACAAAAGAATAAGAAGAAAAATTAAAACTCACATTGTTTATATTGCGGATTTAAAGTGATAAAAGTAACAGGATTGTTGATAATTTCAGATGACCAATATTAAGTGGTAACGGTATGTGAAGTTTCAAAGCTTTGCTGCTTATAACGACAGAGATCTGATGGTACTAAAAATTATAGACTTTTTAATAAGAATGCTCAGTACTGTTCAAGTGATGGTTAAAATGTTTTGAATAACTCATCCATCTACTCTGTATGGCTCCCAGGAGTGGCTGTAAGAAAACAAGAGGAGGCCTACGCCCTGGGGCATACCCCCAAGGTGCATACCGCCAAACAAGAGAAGAAATGAACCATGATACTGTGAAAGCTATTCCTATAAACAATCTTCATTCCAAATTTCATTGAGAACTGCTAAACCCAAACCACAGATATGATGCAAACAGACATAAAATTTGCTATTTTACCAGGCAACTACAAAATTATTGTCTTTGTTTTAAAGCAAGGTAATTGTGAAGGCCAGAAACACCTGTTACTGAAATCTACTGACAATCAGACCATCAACATAAGCGATGTAGAACAAAGACATAATGCCACATGCGGGGAGGTGATTTGCATGTATTTTCTTTTTTTTACTGCAGGTACATGACTCATTTGAAAGCCTTTTCCATAAACAATCTTCATTCCAAATTTCATTGAAATCTGATAACCCAAACCCGAAATATGAGGTGAACAGACAATTTTTTTTTATTATTTTACGAGGCAAACAGCGAATTTTCAAAGTTAAAAAGGGCGATAAGTCTAAAAAGTGAAAAGTAAGAAATATTATTAGAAACTCATTTAGAAGCCTTTCCCATAAACAATTTTCATTTCAAATTTCATTGAGATCCAATAACCCAAACCTAAGATACGCGACGAACAGACAAAAAAAAAGCCTATTTTTGGATATTCAAAGGGCCATACATAACTCACAGAAAAAATATTTCATCAGCAAAACGAAAAGATCTCATGATAATGAACATCCGTATCAAATTTCATCGAAATCTGAGCAATAATGTTGAAGTTATAATGCGAACAGACATCCGAGTGCAAATAAAGACGTACAGATGGACGCACAGATGTGTGGACAGGCACAATCAGTATACTATACCCCACTTTTTGAAAAAAAAGGTGGGGTATAATAACTCACAATCATTCAGTAATGCTTCCTACCTGTAAATAACACCCGCTCAATAGAAGTTCCCACATCTGCTCAGAAGTCAGGCCTTACAATTTGTTATAATTGACAAGAATCAGTTTTGATTCTTCCAAATTGCTGTTGAAAGAATCAATTTTCAGTTCTTAAATATTTAGAATTTGAGAGTACTTTATACCCCTGTGACTGCAACATGAACATATGCTATGGTAAGAAACAAACATTATTTTATATACTTATGAAAGTTTTTCTTTTGTGACCCAGTTATAATTACAGTTAAAACTAGAAGTCCTGTCACGAACTGTGCACTTATCTAGGCTTAATTGCACGTAGGAATTGCGTGCAGTTGCCACATCGAATGGGATCCAAAGCACAGCAAGCATATCGACGTGCTATTTGTGCGCATTTCAGGACAGGACTTTTAGTTTTAACTGCATGACAAGAAACTCACCACTACAGTTAAAACTAGAAGTCCTGTCATGAAATGCGCACAAACAGCATGTTGATCTGCACACAAATCTACACGTTATGACCATAGTAGTAAGGCTATCAAATTTTGTACATATGGCCTGTGCACAAGCAATGTTTCAGCAAATGGACCTCTGGGTAACCCGGAGGTCCATTAGCAGAAACATTGCCTGTGTTTGCTATGAGTAACCAGGAGAACCTGCTGTGCTTTGGATGTCATTCGATATGGCAATTGTGTGCAATTCCTACGCGCAATTAAGCCAAGATAAGCGCACAGTTCATGACAGGACTTAATAAAACTGATAAATTTGTCCCTTGAGTGCAACAAGGCTTTGCAATGCTTTAGCATTGCAAAGCTTTGTTGCACCCAAGGGACGAAGTACACCACCACCCTTGATATTCTGTAGATTATGAGGCCTAAAACATAAAATAAACCAAGAACATGAACTTCTGATAGCAAAGAAATAATTACAAAAATAAAATATAAAATAAAAAACTGCCCACCCGCATGCAATTTTACAAAACTTGGCCTGAGAAACAGAACATCTACTTTGTGTGGCCTAATTTAAAAGTATTTAAAAGGCTTTATTGTTCATGTATTCAACAATTTAAAAGTCATCATCACTTTTGGTGTTTGTTACAAAGGCAGGATCATGCTGACAATTAACTCTTTCAACACGAGAGACCTCTTTTCCAGTCCAGCAACACGATACGTCATAGTTTCATTGAGTAGGATGGCTACTGAGTGAATGTGTGTGATAGAACAATTAATATTTTCAACATGCAGCCTGAAGGCTGCACGTTGAAAATATTAATTGTTCTACCACCCAAATAATGGATATGGACTCTTCCAATTTCTGCCATTCAACTGGCATGGAAGATACCACCAGCATTCAAAGGGTTAAGCACATTGATAATTAATAGGACTGGGTGGGTATTTTTTTCTAGTTCGTTTCCATTTCTTGTGGCAAACCGAAAACCGAACTGCAAGCCTCGGCAAAAATGGCTGAATGGTTTTACTATGTGTGTGCATAAACTGATCAAACTATATGTATCTTACTGGGAGGGAACGTTCCAGATTAGTGGCCCCTATGGACTCTCATAACTTAGTCAATCAGGCAAAGGGGTGAATACATCGTGTTCTCATTGTCACATGTTCTCCTTAATGACTCACCCAGCGGATGAATCAATAAGTCCGACGATGTGATGAGAAAACAACACAGACTACAGTTAAAACTAGAAGTCCTGTCACGAATAGTGCGCTTATGTAGGCTAAATTGCGCATTGGAATTGCGTGCAATTGCCATATCGAATGGCATCCAAAGCACGGCAGGTTCTCCTTGTTACTCATAGCAAACACATGCAATGTTTCTGCCAATGGACCTCCGGGTTACCCGGAGGTCCATTGGCTGAAACATTGCTTGTGCACAGGCCATGTGTACAGAATTTGATAGCTTTACTTGGGCCACAACACGCACATTAACATGCATATCAACGTGCTATTTGTGTGCATTTCATGACAGAACTTCTAGTTTTACATATAACTATAGATGAACCTTATCCATTTGTTACCTTAATGTTTGGTTTTTTTTCTGGCTGAAAAGGCTTAGCAACTGATTAATGTTCAACCAATTACCAAAAATGGTCACTGACCATTTACTGGTTATTTTAGCTCACAAATGACCGATTCTTATGCCGATTCCGATTGTAATACTGTGCACTACTGGACAAGTCAAGGCTCGAAAGAACTAGATTAAACTGAACATTTTTCATGGCATTAAACTTCAGTGACTGGAGTCGCAGTAAAATTACCAGTCACACGCACTTTGGCGGTAAATATGGCTTTAAGCCATGTTTATCACCCAAGTGCATGTGACTGGTAATTTTACTGCAACCTGAGTCAATGGAGTGCAACCTTCACTTTTCCGGTATGAACTGGCGATTGCCACAAGTATGCTCAATTGTAAGCTTTACATGTCGTTTAACTTGTATATCCTGTAAAGGGGCAACTAGAGAGAATAAGAATACACATTGTAGAGCTTTCTCAACATTATTGAATGGTATCATTGACATCATTTTGCATTAACAATTGAACAATTACAGAAGATAATAAAATGCGGTTAATGAGTAATCACAAAATGCTTGACAACAATTGGTTGAACCGATGTTCCAGGAGCCATTGCCGTTGTCATCCGATTGTCCACAATCGTCTAATTGTGGTGGCCGGTTCCGATCATCAGTTGAACACTACTGTCGAATAAATATGTAGTGTGGCAATTTACCTACCTAATAAATAATAATCAGTTGAATACTGCAACTCATCACCCTAGAACCCCTAAGAATGGTCAAAGGGAAGTTCGGCCAAATCCAGTGGTGGTACCTACAAACAGGGCTTTGTGGTGAGAGGTGTCATACATACTGTTGTGGATTTTTTCCAAGCTAAGGAGTCTAAGTGTTATTTATTATCTGTTCTGAACACATAAAAAAGCGAACTGAAGCCAAGGTTTTTTCCTGAAACCGAACTGAAACAGAATTTGAAAAAGCAAAACCTCCTAGCACCAATAATTAAGTCTACTGTCTGTATTTAATGCATAATTTACATGATGGTATTTTGGCCCCACAAAGTAGATCTCCTGTTTCTCATGCAATTTTTGTAGGCGTTTTTTATTTCATTTTTTATTTTTGTAATTATTTCTTTGCCATCAAAAGTTCATATTCTTGGTTTGGTTTATGTTTTAGGCCTCAAAATCTACACAATAGCATGGGTGGTGGTGTATTTCATCCCTTGAGTGCAAGAAGGCTTGACATTTTGACCAGTAAGCAGGGATTGTGATTTTTTTATTTAAATCAGACTTTTTTTATTTAAATCGATTTATATGATTTTTATTTCCATACATTAAATTATTCACCAGAGGATACTTTTCTCATATGATTCCTTTAGATAAGAGAAACAGAGTGTATTGGCAGCAGTTTTTATCAAATGCTGCCCAAAAATGGAGACAAATAACTGATACAAAACATTTACCTGTGTTGACCATTTTAGTCTATGAGGTGGTATGAGGTGGGTGGTATGGGGGGAAGAATTCCAGAATACATTTGGCATACATTGTAGAATAAACATTTGGTGCAGATGGAAATAGAGAGGAGTCTTTGAAACTTGTGTTTTCTCATTGTTCCACATTGCTGGAAGGAAGATGACTTCTTGAAAATCATTTTTGATACTTTTGATACTTAAATCACTGATCGTTGTTCTCGGAGCTGATTTAGTATTTTTGATGGGTTCATTGAAAGATTATCATATATATGGTTTTAAAATCCATGTTCACTTAGAAATATAATTTTATTCATATTAGCTGAAAATTATATAAACTTATAAAACTTATTCAGGAACATTTAACTTATCTACAGCACGTTCCAGCAGTCAAGACACAGTGGGATGTATATTTCCACTCCATAGATTAGTTCTAACTGCCATAAACAAGGGCTAATTACTGCATTTCAACAGTTTATATGCATTCCATCTGATTCAGCTCATTTCCAAGTTGTTTTGAAAATATTCCTGAAGATTTGTGAATTTATGATTGAAAGCAATGATCTTTTTAAAAAAAAAATCATTGATTTAAATCAATGATTTAAATCAACTGATTTAAATCAACCAACCCTGTCAGTAAGTGTGGAGAATTTGAACAACTGATGGAGATGTTTCGACAAATTTTAGGTGACAAGCCACTCTGACAGCTCCTCTCTTGGGTCAAAACATCAACTAATAGCATATTACCAGAGTGTGGATGTTTTGACAAATGAGTTTAGAGAAGTGTTTTGACCAAGCACTGAAGGGGATGCTTCAGTTGGGGTAATTTTGACCAGCAGCTGATTTGTATCCCTTCCAATGCTATTTATTTATTTATTGGTGTTTAAGGTCATTTTAAGCATCTTTAGATACATCATGCTCGCAACATCGGTATGAAGTCAAGTTTAGCCAATCATTTATACTTGGCCCTTGCGAATATGGATTTTTTTTCGACTCGACTTTTGACTCTAACTTGCCAAAAGAAATGTTCAAGTCGACCGAACATTGAATTAGCCAAAACCAGGCATCAAAGTGCAGTTTCGTACCTGATATAACCTGTTTAAAATAGCCACATTAGGATTGTTATGGCATTGTACTGATGATTTATCCACATATTCATGCTAACATTCAACAGTTTGTATGTTACATGTACATGTAACAACGCAGAACAGATGGAAAATAGGAGGCAAAGAATCTGTATGTACCTGTGATTGCTTCACCCCTTTCTTGACTTGAAGCTTGGCATCACCCGATCTTGCCTTATTATGAAGCGATGGAGGCTTCTTAGTGAAGTGTACCAGAGGTGAGATGTACTCCCTGTTTGCTTGGGTTTTGTATGAAGTCTTACATGTATCACATGTGCATGTAGCTGTGGCTTTATCCACTGTAAAATATGAGTGTATTTCCGATGTCATTTGGAATCACGTGACACACGTGATTCCAAATGACATTGGTAATACACTGTAAGTTCCATGTTGACGATGTGTGCTTGCAGTTTGCTCTCAATTCCTTGCATTGTTTTGACAATGTAGCCAGTATTCAATTACAAATGTACGTATAATAAGACATTTATTAATAATTTATTTTTTCATATTTGATTTTTATATCTGTGATTTTATTTTCGACTCGAAATCGACTTGCATTTGTTGATCGACTTGACTTTGACCTGAACAATCGAATATTTACAGGGGCCTAATTTATACCTATGCTTCCAACTTTAGAGGACTTCCACTCCAGGCATGGGCTCCGGATCCAAATTTTCCAGTAATGTAGAACTTGTTTACCACAGTAAACAAACACTGCTCCACTTCCCAGAGTTCCCAGGGGGTTTCCAATGCGATAATTTGTGAATCAACAAACTTCGCCCATTATTATACAGTTGGCACGATTGTGAAATTTCATGATCAACTTAAAGAAGAATATTCAAAGTTGACTTCAATCATACTCCGTAACCCCAAGAAACAACTAGGTATATTGAAAATAATATTTTGGGTCATTTTTAGTTCCTCAGGCCAGACATACTTTGCATGCCTACTTCTCTCCATTGAAAATTTAGAGCCGAGGCTCAGGTTTGGACCTGAGGTGGTCAAGAGTCTAATAACAGCTGCACTGATTGAGGGTTAAGATGGAAATTGCACACTCGGCAAACTGAGAAGGGCAAGTATTTGTACTCCATAGAATGCCAGACCTGGTGTCATGTGCTGTACATGTATCTTTATACTTCTTTCCCATATCAATTACAATGTATTTTGATATTCTAGTCTGTGACACTTCTTATGAACACGATGGGGGAGGAAAGTAATTAACTAATAATTCATCAGTAACTTAGTAATGAAAATCCATAACTGTTGACTTTGAAATTGGAGTCGATTATGAGTGTTTCTAATGATTAATCAACTTCTTGATTAATCATGACAGACCTAATTGCCATTGGTAGAAACATCTAGTTTATTTGTCTGAACACAGACATAGTGACCATGACCCCACTACAGGTTTTGACAACTATACTAGTAGAATAAACAAAGGTCAGGTGTTACACCCAGACAGTTTCACAGTTGGTCTTGGGTTATTTCTTCCTGAATTCTTTTTGTCCCACTAATCATTTTTGGTTAAATTCCCATTCATCCTGGGTACTTTCATTCCAGATTGATTTTCCCTAATTTACAGACTTTTTATCTATACATACATATAAATGACAGGGCAAAGGCACGATTGAATAGTGAATTTCAACTGGGGGTTTAGTTGTAATATTTCTAGGATTCAGGTTACAACTTTGATGAGAAGTCTGTTAAGTAGTAATTTACATTGATATGGCTTTCCATTCCCAAAGGATTAGAAAAGTAAATAATCTAGTAACGGATGTCTTGTCAAAACATGAGATCAAGCCAGGAGGCACAATTAAATGCCCAATTTTAATCAGGGTTGCGTGACAGGATCTCTTACATGTTTGACAATTAGTCTGTCATATACTCTTTTCCATTGATATGATGTTTCAAACTACAGGCTCAAGTGAGCCAAACATGCTCACCTGGCTCACGTTGTCAAAACAGATGGGTGTGTCAGTAAGTGATGGACAGCAAGAACATTTATTTTTGATTTACCATGATG
This sequence comes from Pictodentalium vernedei, assembly GCA_031216915.1. NCBI lineage: Eukaryota > Metazoa > Mollusca > Scaphopoda > Dentaliida > Dentaliidae > Pictodentalium > Pictodentalium vernedei. The sequence goes on along the minus strand of CM062289.1, from coordinate 128,735,303 downwards.
ATGACACAAACAAAGGCAATTTTTGGACCGTTCATTAATTTCTGCTGGTCCTAGGAAAGATTCTCAGGCAAAAACAAAGCTGTTTTGTGAAGTCTAAAAAAAGTGACCATACAAATTTTTGTTTTGTTTTTGAGGTGCTGTATAAGCAATGGGAAATTAGGCTTGAAAATAGGTGACACGTTATTTTTGATGTCATCCAAAATTTTAAAAAATGTTTTAATTTTTCACTTGTTATGCCAACAATCAGTGATAAATCAATTATCAAAACTTAATATGAACTGATTACCGATTATATCTCTGCCGATTATGCTGATTCAGATGCCGGTTTCCGATGGTTGAAATAGGACACAGAAGAAAATCTGTTGGTGCCTGTTATACTACAGAATTTTGTTGCTAAATCACCAATTAGGAAAGCTTAATACATGTACCATATATGTTCTCAGAGTATGCATATTTAGTGGTGGGCAATATTAGCCAAAATATTCACATTTTTAGGGGTTGGGGTGGATGAGAAGACCGTTATTTACGATACAATCACACAATATTATTCCCTTGTGAAGATCGTGTTTATTCCGTTAAATAGTGTTAATACGGTATTGTGTAAGAATACAATACACTTGGCTGTATTAACCAGGAATGTACTGAGCACACATACTTTGGGTCTTAACTGAATAATAACTTTGATGTTAATGTGTATTGTGAAGTTGTATGATGCATGGTTTACAGATACACATGCGACATGTCAGAATTTATCATTTATTTGTTCATTTTTCAACATGTTTTACCTCCCTTGGTGTGTTTCACCAGTTTTACATGTACTCTGCAATCAACATTGGAGACAAACATCAAGGGAGGTAACTGAATTAAAAAATAAACTTGACAAACTGAAAACGTGTTTGTGACAGTCATGTGACCCACATGTTGTGTAATAATCATCTTACATTGAAAAAAAGGGTGTTTTTTCTCCAATTTTAATTTCTTATTGTATTGTGATGCTTGCATCATTCATGAAGTACTACAGACTACCGAATGAACACATTTTATTTATACATGTACCCAGCGCACATGACTGAAGGACGGCAACTTTGATCAGTCAGGAAATTGTGGAGATCTTGTACCAATTGCAGATAGTAAATTCTGTAATATCTCGACTCTGCAAATCCCTAAATATTCTGCTATGCAGTACACACGTTTTTAATCTGGAAACTTTATGGGAATACTAGTAGTCAGATATTAAAGAGATTTTTATAGTCAGTGTTTAATATAAAATAACCGGAAACTGCCGGTTGTCATAATCGGCCGATGCCCCATAACCAGCCAGTTCCAATTGCCGATTCCGATTATCGGTTCATCACTACGAACAATTGCAAAGAATTGTTCATAAATACAGATGGATAACAAAAAAGTCACAAATTATAATTTTGTTTAGATTTTTTGACAACATTGAAAATAACCTGTCACCTAATGTCAAGCTAACTTTCCATTACTTATATAGCACCTTAACTTCTGTGATTCTTTCAACCCCATCCCCCCCCAAATATTTGGGGGGCATAAATCAAGTACTTATGACCCAGTTATACTGCATGACAAATTTCGTTCAAATCAGCCCATTGGTTCTGGAAATAGAAATTTTGAATGGAGATCAAAATGGGCATCCATGGGGAGCCCAAATTTTGACCTACTGAGTTCCTTTCAAAAAATTTGAATCTACAGCATTAAATTACATGTAAGTTTCATACCAGAAATCTAACCATTATTACAAATGGACTATGAGAAGATGACTTTTAAAGCATTTTAGGCTTAAGGGGAATAAACCCCATCGCTAGAGTCATAGTAACTTTTGGGGAAAAAAATCAGAAGAGTACACTCAACCAAGATGCTTAGTACCAAATTAGTTTGGATTTGGCCCAATGGTTCTGAAGAAGAATACTTAGTTGATAGAGAGCAAGAAAGATAATGACTCAGCACTTTCCCATTGCCAACAATGTTAACATGGGCATCCCCATATGGCATACCATGACAAAATCGATAGCAATGAAAGATTTACCAACAGTATACTTGTGTTTTTAAAATAACTTAAATTTATTTACAATTGCAGATGAAAAATTATGTACAGATGATGATGATAATTAAGATCACTCGAACGGCGTGCCGATCCCATCCAACAGTTCTCCTCTCACACACTTCCCACACTCCATAAAAGTTTACTTCTCTCACCTGTTCTCGAACAGAACCTAATTCTCATCTTGTCATAGACATATAACTGCCCACCCTACTACAACTTGCCCCAGTAACTCATAAATTTGGAACATACGCATTCACTCAGTTAGCGTCACAGCAATTGTTTTGGTCCATCTGATTTCAATGGTCCTAAGTCAAGAAATAGAGCAGTTATGACCCAATTATACTACATGCCAAATTTGGTTTAAATCAGCCCATCGGTTCACGAAATAGAAATTTGGGGTGGATCCCAAACAAATTATACATCAAAATAAAGGTTGGGATTTATAGAACACGAACACATATGCAATCAACTCATAGATTTGACAGCAGGCACCACTGGTTCCTGGAAGTCTACTATCGTATTCGCACCAGAACTGATAATAAAATAATATTTTGCAAGAACTCGTGGCCGAATGTGCTTCAGATATTCAATAACAAAGCTAGCCATTCAAAACGCTTTCGAGTGCAGCCATACGACTGCATTTTGGAAAAGGACAACACTGTCTGCATTTTTTATTGAAGATGGTTTCCATGTTCGACAGACATGCACAAATCACTCGATATCACGAATTTCCATTGAAAAACAAAATCGTAATTTTAAGAAATGTCAACAGGTATCATGATGATACCTTGCATTGAATATCTAATAACAGTATACTGTATGAAGGCGATCATTTTCATTATTTGATTTTAGACGCCGTTATTTTTACATGCTTTTTCCGTCCGATGATGTCGACCAGAAATCGAAAGTATATTCATACGTAAACAAAAGCAAAGGCTTTGGAATTTATCCCCATGCAGCTCTGTCGCCGTGTTCTGAATCTGAATTTGAATACTGTGTAAGCTGCATTTTCGCATATTTTAGCACAGTGTTTTGAAGAAGTTTGATCCGCTAGCTTTGTTCTTGGATATGTAAAGCACATTTGGCCACAAGTTGTTTTCGTGAAATATTATTAAATTATCAGTTCTGGTACGAAAATGGCACCAGACTTCCAGGAACCAGTGGTGCCTACAGTCGACTCTTATGAGTTGATTACACGTGTTTCGTGTTCTATACATCTCACTCTTCATTTTGATGTTTATTTTGTGTATATTTAATTTGAATTGAAGAGGTAATCCTTTACAATAGCGTGTTTCGTGTTTTTTGCAAAATAGGCAATTTTTTCTTGCTTCTTTGGGTTTTTTTTATTTTAAAACACTTTTCCAACAAAAGCGCATACACTTTTGATGAAAATATTCATATTTTATTAAGAATTACACTATTCTATTGCGCTATTGAAAATCAGTCGACTCAAAAAGTCGCCATTGCAGTTGGCTTTTCTTTCTCACTGGTCGGGAGTAAGTGGGTGTGCTCGTATGAAAGTGTAATATACACCCTGGGTGGAATACAGGAGAAATCAGTGAAAGATCCTAACCCTGGCCCCGCTGCTACTGACCTTATTTTGATGTCGCCTCAAATCTTGTTGCACGTACATTGATGCCTCCCTCACTTTGAAGAAGACACATCGAGGGCACCGACACTGAAACGAAATTGAGCTGACGACTCCATTCGAAAACGCTACATTCAGTGTGTTATTAAAATGCATTTTTTTTATTAAATTTCTTGCCCCGGAAATTATTTTTCTATTAATTTGTTGGAAAAGTGTTTTAAAACAGAAAAAAACCAAAAGAAGAGAGAAAACATTGCCTAATTTCGCAAAAACCGAAAACCCGCTATTGTAAAGGATTACCGTCAATATCAGAGGTGAGAATTTTCAAAATAAACAAAATTTCATTACTTATAAGCCCTCAATATACAAGTTACAACTGACATCGTCAACTTTGTCGTGGGCCAAGTTGGGGTAACTTGTGTTTGGTAATGCTTTATTATTCAGCCGACACGTTAATCTGGATGCGTCCAATTTCTCACCTCTTATTGTGATGCCATGGACGGGCATAAATAATTTATTATCTGGTGTCGTCTGCATGAGAAAACTGAAGGACTGTTGTCGAATCACAACAATTGCCACACTGGCGTCTCAATGTTTGTTTACATTTTGTGAATTCATTCGATTACCCTCGGTTTTATCCGATTCTCGTTATTTGACATCAGCAAAACAACATGAGACATTTCCGTCCTCATAAGCTCGACCATTCAACCCAAATTAGACAAAAGCGTTGTACAGAATTACGGTTCTACTGCTAGTCTCTAGTCAGTGGGGGCTCGGGTGTGTCTGCCCCCTGACATACTTGAGCAAGGGGCCCATATATGCCAAAGGCATATCCAAAGGCCGCAGGCCTGAGGTGGGTGTGGTTATATCAGGGCCCCCTCCTTTTGATAGGAGTCTGGGTACCTTCCTGAGAAATTTTAAAAAATCAATGCCCACATTTTTCAGTGGGTTAGGTAAGTTGTTTTTTATAGTTTTTTTTTTAAATAATAAAATTAGTCAATATCTGGAGCTTCGGCCATCTGGCCTTTATCAACGAATCTAGGGTCCTAGGGTCCCTTGCGTTGTTTTTACCAGAAGCGTTTGTTAGAGAGAAAATTAATATAGGAACACACTGACATTGGCAAATGTATGCGTGTGCATACAAAGCTGAATCTTCCGCTGCGACTCCCATCGTCATCGGACAGAAAATGTCGGTATCGGCGTCTGAACGATGAGGCCCATAGGCCCATCTAAAAATGGCCCCAATCCGGCCCTCTTCTTCTTTTTTTTTCTTCTTCTTCCCTCAAATGTTTTACCGTTTTACATCCTTTTGGGGGTCCATCTAGGCCGCCGCGCCCCGCCACTGGACACACTCCAGACCACTCCCAATGGGTGAGCCACCCCTGTCTCTAGCCAAGGCATTTTCATCACAGGAGAGTCCCTCAGGTATCCGACATCAACTGAGAACAAGGGAAAATTATATTTGATAACTATTTTTGGATCGATCCTCTTCGCCACATATACTTATATTTATATAACCAGGTGTCCTACTCCTTTTCCTCAAAAACAAACCAATCAAACATGTTTCTATTCATCTCATATTTGAACCACTTTGACTGCTCCCAATGTTTGATATATTACTCTTTGCTTTAAAATTATATTTAAATCAAGTCCTTGATACGTATGTTGGGTTGCCATGGGCCTCCCAGAACGATTTTAACACTATTTATAACGGAAAGTTGTTCAAATAAAACACATGGTGTCATATGTGTTTGGGAGGGGGTATTGTTCGATGGATGGTAAGGAGGAGGTGCAGACATTTAAACAACAAGTAACTGGCGCAACATTCCTAACCATTTTTTTTACAATTCCACAAATTTAAATAATACTATGTTTGACATCACATCTTAGCAATGATAATTAACAGCTTTGGAAAAAAAAATAAGCCACTTGCCACTGCACTTGGGACATTTTTAGGGGTGCTAGCCAAATATGCCCAACCCATTATAAATCACAATATGAGAGTAGTTTTGAATTTTTAAAATTTTTTAAAAGCCCAAAGTTGTGAAAATTGTTGAAAAAAACATTGGTCTCTATGAGATGGGTTCTTCGGGTCCCTTGGGGCTCATCTTCATGTCCCATCAGCATTTATGTGAAGGAAGCATCACATTTTTCCATCGATCCATTCGAATGTACTTGATTACGTAGCATATGTTGGAACATATGCACGCGAGTATGCATTCTACACAATAATGTAGTAAAAATATAATAGTGTCACACAGTTAGTCAAATGTTAAACGAATCACAGTACACTAAAATAATGTGTTTCTGCGAATAAAAGTATCTGCTTACCTGGAATCACCACACAAGTACAATATCCACCCAAATCAAACTTCAAATTTCCAGCAATTTATGAAGCAAATTTTAACAAATTTATACAAATGACGTGGAAGTAACTATGTCACGTATACAATTTTTCCAAATTATATTTAACGTATGTCATTGCATTCACGAGGGCTCGGCAAGCGGGGACAGAAAGATGCTATTTGATACAAGTAGTGCTTGCACCTTTCATCCCCTTTTAGCAGGTCATTGGGCAGGACTCCGGAAGGGACGTCATGTCACATGACCCAGCGACGTCATATTGGTTGTTATGGTAGCCCGCGTGAGCGACCATGTTGTGATGTCATTACGAAAAAGAGATATGTATTTTCAGGGTGCATGAACAGCGTGTGTTATTAGGGTGATACATGTTTCCGTCATTCATTTTGTGTAATGGAGGCCGCCATCTCGGTTTCCATGGTGGCATATGGTCGATATGTGACCCCAAACCCTCTAATAAGACGGGGGTGTTTCCAGAGGGTGTGTTAAATTAAATGTGAGGTTATCTAATTACGACAAACAACCCTACAACTAATTTCAACAGACAGGATTATTCCAGAATCCCCCACTATGCTTCTGTCTATGTATCTCCAAGCTATGTGTTTGTTTTTCTGTCTACTCAACCTTATTTGTTTGTTCGGGTGTATGCTCCAGTATCGTGGAACAGCCATTCAGTTGGAACAGTTTTAACTTATTGTTAATATATTTAACTTTTCTGCTCTGTTTTGGCTAGTTCTAACCCTAATCCGGGTACTCCTGTTCCCTACTCGTGTTTTATTCAATGTATGTTTCTTTATCCTTTTTCTTTATTCTTTATTCACGGTGCACATACATGTAAAATGGATACAAATAAATATATTGTACAAATGTAACAAGTAGTATACCGTTGGAAGTGGCATAGCCAGATTGGCTGTCTACTTGCCACCCCTGGAAGATGGGGTGATTGGAAACCGACTGTGACCAAATGAATGAACATAGAACCATTTATGTGACACATGATGGGGAATTGAGATCTAACCATTTCAGATCCGGGGCCAGAGATATGGTCCATCAAATACGCCAGAGGAAAGTTGGTTTAAAAATTAAATGCCAATAAGAAAGTAGGTTATGGAATTGAGATCACATTGCAAATAAAAGCAATAAAATTGTGAATAAACACAGTACTGTTGCAAATAAATGCAATGATGTTGCAAATAAACACAATACTTTTGTAAATAAATGCAATACTTTTGCAAATAAACAAAATACTATTCTGAACATTCAACATATCATTGAGAATAAATGCAATACAGTTGCACTTAAATGCAATAATAGTTTTTCTTGTTACTCCCGTGGGCGCAGAGGGTTGGTTTCCACGGACCAAACAAAGTGTGTAGAACTGTGTAATTTGATATTTGTTAGCGAGATTGAATTTTTAGAATGATTTTATTCAGACAATTGTGATCCAGTTTTTCCGTGTATTCTCCCTCGATTGAGAGGGTGATTAAACAGCCCAAGAAGGGTTAATGTTGTCAGTCATTCAGTGGTAAGAAGAGGATTAGTCCACACATACAACAATGAGTCCCGGAAATCTGTCAACACGACGACAAGTGCAGCAATTGTTTTAAAAGTAAATTTCAGTGATCCGTATTAGCCGAGTTGACCACACCACAATACGAGGAATTCAAATCCACCTGCTGGCATAGCTTTTGACATTTAGTATTCTGCATCCTTAAGGTACAGCAGATTCAAATTTGTTCAAACCAAGTCCATGGACTAATATTGTAGTTATCCTACGGTCCTACCTTAAGAGGATCACCACATGCGTAATCATTATCATTGAAAATGCTTTGAAACAATACGCGGCATACTGTTTTCACGACGTCAGGTTTTGTCACGTTTTCCACAGATTTTCCTTTAAATACAGCTCGTTGTGAATGCTGAGAGGGTAGTGTTGAGTTGGCTTAGTGGTATCCACAACCTCTCACATTGGACTTATATGCTGCTACTCTATCGAAGCAAAACGTCAACTCTATTTGGCGGGACAGATCAACGAATTAACTTTTGGCTAACTGTCAAGAACCAGTGTTTTAAGGCATGTTGAAGCATGGCGTATATAGCTGATAGGTTGGAAAGATTGGGCTGCCTCACATTTCTCTCTCAGCATTCACAATGAGCCGTATCTACAGGGGAAGCTGTAGATCACGTGACAAAGGCTGTTGTCACAAAAAGAGTTTACGTCTTATGTGTATCTCATGATAATGCACGCGGTGTATCTGCAACAGGGCAGCACCTATCCCATGTCACAAGCATCTGTATCTAAAATAAACGGTGGGTCTGTTTGGGCCTGGAAAGGACAATACAACATCTGCGGTCAGACTCTTCAACTGGTCGAACGATGACTGACATGTCTCATCCCAAATAAAGAGTCTTCCCTTTTCTGTTAGAACTCGGTTTGTTTGTGAAGACAAACCACTACTTTAGCTAGTGGAGTCTCTTATGAATGTCTATACTGTGAGCATTGACCAAGCAAACTGCACGACACGGTCTACGATTTGGAAACTGTCCAGTTAACTACACCAGAAATCTTGGGTAGGATCCGTACGTATTCCCTCTTCAGATACTATATGTCCTATGCATTTCACTTCACGACCAAACTGATGATCTTCGTTGAGCTATAACTTCAACCCTGCTTTGACAAAAGTCTTCACTGCAGAATTGCGAAGTTTCACTGGCATGACAATGGTTGCGACGGCAGTTTTGGTTCGTCCCGAGCATTCATCGCTATTCGGAGACGTGGAAGCCATTATTTATTCCCAGTTCCTTGTTCGTCATTCGCTAGCAACCGATTTTTTTGGTTGATAGCGAATGTCGAATAATGGAACAATCGGTTGATTGTGAATGTCGAATAATGAGCTGGGAAAAATAATGATTGTCACATCTGTCTCTATTTACAAATAACCACTTATCAAGTGTAACATTAAAAACTGCAAAGCAGACGCCAGAAAATATATATACTCACCAATTCGAAGAAAAGGGTAGGGAACCTTGATTGTCTCTTCTTGCGGATCCATCCTCATTTGCCTTCTTTTCTTTTTTCACAAATATGACCTTCGCCTCTTCATCTGCAGCAAATAATTGTCTGCTTCTACTCATCGTTCCGGTTATTATCCGATGTCTGGTGCATTTCTTGACTTGGCTGCACATCGGTATACTGTCGTTTCTTGGGTCTTGGCTTCTGTCCCGTTTCATCGGGTCTTTCCACACCCTTGCAATTTATCCATCATCATGCTCAATCTCTATTTCAGCTGAATTCCTCTCCATGTTGCGGCCAGGTTCTATAGTAACCCGAGCATAGCTTGTCTCTACAGCCAGGGACCCGTGTAACGAACGCTGCTAGCTCCACTGCTATATAAATGACAGCATCAAGGCTTGAAGGGTGAGATTGTTGTACTTCCACACCATATCTCTTTCCTCCTCTAGAGCATTACAAAAGCATTACGATCTAAGACGTCCAGGAGTTCAAGCATTGCAGTTGGGTAGGCGAGGCCCACTTTTCTTCTAATCCCTTGTCCCACTCCGGCAGACTCACATTTGCGCATCTCCGGCGAGCTCGTAGCTCAACTCAACATAACTTAGTCTGATTTGGAAGCTGAAATCAGTTTCTTAGTGACGTGATTAGTTTTGTATAATCTCTGTGCTCAGATCTGCTCAATATGGACAACACTTGTTGTGCTGACCGATTCAAGCTGCCAGTGAAATACAGGGCCTGTTCTTCTTTATTTCTTTGGTTAAACTCTGAACAGGTGTCAAAATGAATCGCATAAACATGATGGATGTGGATCTACGAATGGTATATTCTCTTTCACTGGGGGGGGGGGGGGGAGGGGGTAGCCTCCAAGTAATATGTTTCTCCTCTGTGGTTGACTGCATACAACTCGAATGTTGACACTGCGTCGGCTCCATATGTTTGACTCGGGCATCAACTCTGGGCTGATCCAAACTCCTTCAAACAGCTCCATCGTCTTCCATCAGTAAACAGAAGACCCTCTTCTCGACGCACAGCCTTTGAACGAGCTAAGTGTTGCAAACATATTCCCATCGACTTCTGTTATTATCCATCATTTTCTCAGCCTTTAAGCATAGGGCTCACCGCAGTTGCTCTGGAAGTTGAATCCAACCAGCTCTCTATAGAGAGCCAGTCGAGTCCCCTCGGTTCTCACGGGGGTGCTCAGTTAACTGTTTACAACTCCTTGTTGGACGTTCACGAAAATGTACATGACTCGTCGAAGGACGCTCGTTGTCAACCTTCTCGAGACTCATATCTTGAACGCTGTAGTTGTCTTCGGCCATTCCTAATCTTCTTAATGTAATCCCGCCTCCTCCACAAGTATAGTGTTCTTAAGCCACAATGTAATGTAAAGTTCCCCGACGAAGGGGGTCATAGCCTCTGCCAGTAGAAATCCACAAGACACTGGAAGTAGATTGGAAACACGAGATGCCACCAATAATCCAAGGCTACCCCATTAACGGGCCCTATCCGCCAAACGGAGACATAAAATAGAAAATTGTTCATACGATGATTTATTGTATACAAGAATTACTTACAAATATTAATGTACCAGCCGGTCTGTCTATCCATGGAAAGTATCAGCGTCTCTCTCTCTCTCTAAACTTTCACTGCCTATCCCCAAACTAAATTCTCTATCGCACTAGACGGAAGTGTCTGCTCGGTGGAATGGGTCTGCCTAAGAGTCTCCAAATACCGAAAATAATGCAAATTACATGAATAATGTCACAGTGTCTATTTTGGAAAAGACTTAACATATTTGCACTGGTTGTTCTTTCAAAATTGTGACAGTTCGAAAAATAAGATGAGAGGGACAAGGAAAATATGCTTTTTCAATTGACTGCGAAACTGGACTGTAGTTGGGGAATCGCCAAATTTAAACACAAAAACACACGGCAACATATGTTTGTCTCCTGTTCATTTTTCAATGAGATGATATACTAATTGGATACAGGACTGTTTTCCACCAAATGAGCCAGATGAGCTTAGGAGACCGGAAAATGCTAACACTGCCGCCGATGTAAATCATTTAGTATTGTAACCATAACTAACTCGACTCGCTGTTTGTTGCTTTAACTCGCTTGAATTCTTCTTCTCCATACAAAATGGACAATCTCGTTTGAAGTGCCTCGGATTAAAGCACTGGTAAAACAAGCTGACGACGCAATCGGGACTCAGGGTTTAACAGTCGACTCGACTCTCGACTTTTCACACTGTCAGTAAAAGGGAACCTGTCAGAGGATAGGCACAAACAGAGAACGAAAACAGAAGGAAGAGTCACTTGCAGAAGAGCTTACAACCCAGTCTGTGCGGCGACTGCAATGTAGATAACGACCTAGCAACAGGAAGAGTTATGTCACCTTCCGACTGGCGGACCAAATACAGATGTGATCAGGCAATTTGCTCTCCGAACGAATTGAGTGGCGATAAAGGGTTAGCCCGTCGCAGGTTCGTTACCAAAGTTTCGTTCCCCCGGAGAAGGCGAATTTTAACTGAAATAAGTGCAGTGTGAGGAATAATCTTCAAAGATATTCTCCACTGTGATAGTGTACCCACGCGGAAAGTTAGGTTATCAAGGGTTTGGCCACGCAATGGAGGTCGAAACTGTTGTGTGAACATCCTGAAAAGTGAAAACCTGTGCCTAGTGGCAGTAAACAAGATGTTAATTTAGACTCACATTACGGATCAAGATACTATAGAATGCAAATGGGTGGTGGTGGTGGGGGAGGGGGGGGGGGGGATCATCACTGGATCTATTGTTGCATTTCATGTTTTCTTTCTATTTTATTTTTTTATCTCTTCTCTCCCTCGTTCAGTTTAATTTGTGTTTGTGTTTAATGTTTATAATATTTAGATTTTGTTACATTCTGTTATTTTTTGAATATTGTAAATATTTTGCCATATTGTAAATTGTTATTCATTGTACAGGAACGGGTCTTCTAAGCGGTAAGCACTTGTCCTCCAATCCTGATTTGCATTGTCAAATGGCAAATAAAAATATGTTTAATATAATAATAATATAAAAGATTTTCTTCTTCAAATACACCAGGCAGATTTTTGGGGTTAAAATCAAGTCCCTGGTTTCATATTTGATCCCCCTATGGGAACCCGAAGTTTATATTCCTGTTTTCATATTTGGGAACACCAATTTTATCTTGGTACAATCTGACGAATATTTTTCAACGCCCTTCTCCTTCATATCCACCAGACAGAATCTTTTTATATTTGTATTTGGTTCATGTATATAGCATTACAATGATTCCTAGATTATGGTTTGTTCCAGGGACGGCGGAAGCTCAATAAATGTGGAGGGGCACAAATTTACAATGCTACCATGATTCGACCCAGTGTGAGAAAGGTTACAATCGTATATCGGCAAATGTGCCATGACTCGCTATAGTATTATTATTATTTATTGGGGTTTAAGGTCACATACTTATGCACAATGGCTAATCGTGACCGTGACAGTTTTGCGGGTGGAGGAAACGGAGTAGCCAGAGAGAACCACCGAGCAACGACGAGCAACCGTGTCAGCTCCTCTACATTCTAACTCTATTCAAGGTCCGCTCAAGCAGATTTACAGCGGTTGAAGACATGTGCTCCATCGACGCGCAGTACGCCTTAGTACACGGCGTCATCGTGCCCCTTGTAGGCAACCGGGATAAAGTGCCATGTCGTCATCGTGCCCCCATGTTGGCAACCGGGATAAAGTGCCTTGTCCAAGGACACAACGCGGGTCGTAACGGACGGAGATCGAACTCGGGACCTCTAGCATAGAAGTCCAACAGTCTACCACTGAGCCACGACTCGCAAAAGACTCTCGCTAAGGTGAATATACTGATGTGTTGTCACTGCCTTGTCCATTTCTTCTACTTCAATCATCTTCCAACCCGAAGGCCAGCCTTCGGTTTGGAAGATTGTTGAAGTAGAAGAAACGGACCGAAGCGACTGAAAGTGAGATTCTTTGGATAAATATTGTTTGGATTTACAAATAATATTACAGGAATGCCTGTATATTGACACGTTTGCATGCGCCCAGTTAACCCATTATGTAACTGCGAAACAAATCTGTGAAAAAGTGGAGGGGCACGTGCCCCCTGGCTCGGCCGCCTCTGGTTTGTTCAACGCGTTATACTTCACTGATTTGAGGGGAACCAGAGGGCATTGAAATTTAACACAGAATCCACTTTTGTTTGTCTGAATGGTTCTGGGTTTCTGGGCCGATTGTGGCCAGATAGAACTGTGGTTGGATAATATTAACGTTTGTTCAAATGGGGGCCACAAGGCCGCATGGTGCTCTTGGGATGTTTCTTTAAAATGGATTTTGTAGTATTTTTAACTGATTTCATGTGGTGGTTGGGTGGGTCATTTTTTATTAGCTCATCCGGCCTAAAAGGCCACGTGAGCTTTTCTCATCACTTGGCGTCCGTCGTCGTCCGTCGGCCGGCGTCCGTAAACTTTTCACATTTTCGTCTTCTTCTCTGTAACCGCGGAACCGGTGTGAACCAAAGTTGGCAGGAATGGTCTATGGGACGTCCTCTACAAACGGTCCTCATTTTGTTCCCGTCGGATGAAAAACATAGCTTCCAGAGGCATTCTTTGATTCTGGTTGGTGGATTTTCAAAAATCTTCTCCTCTGAACCTGCCAGGACAAATGTTTTGAAACTTCACATAAATGTTGCCTGGGACCCCCTCTATGAACGATCCTCATTTAATGTTGATTGGGTCACAAACATGGCCGCAATTGCGGCTTATAGTTACTGTAGAAACCCTATGGGAAATCACATTTTCCTCTTCTTCTCTGGAAAAACCGAGGCGACGTGAAAACAAACCTGGTGACAGGGACCTATGGGAGGTCCTCTACAAACAAACGATCCTCATTTTGTTCCCGTGGGTTGAAAAACATGGCCGGCAGAGGCATTCTTTGATTCTGATTGGTGGATTTTCAAAAATCTTCTCTGAATGAATCTGCCAGGCCAAATGTTTTGATACTTCACATAAATGATGACGGGGCCTACCTTCTACCAACGATCCTCATTTAATGTTGATCGGGTTGCAAACATGGTCACAATTGCGATTTATAATTACTATAGAAACCCTATGGGAAATCACATTCATCTTCTCCGGAACTACTGAGCCGACGTGAACCAAACTTGGCAGGGATGGTCCATTGGAGGTCCTCTACAAACGATCCTCATTTTGTTCCCGTGGGTTGAACAACATGGCCGCCAGAGGCATTGTTTGATTCTGATTGGTGGATTTTCAAAAATCTTCTCCTCTGAAACTGCCAGGCCAAATGTTTTGATACTTCACATAAGTGATGACTAGGACCCTCTCTACCAAAGATCGTCATTTAATGTTGATCGGGTTGTAAACATGGCAACAATTGCGGCTTATAGTTACCCTATGGGAAATCACATTTTCATCTTCTTCTCTGGAACTACTGAGCCGACGTGAACCAAATTTCGCAGGAATGGTCTATGAGAGGATGGAAATATGTTGCCACCAGAGGCTATATTCTAATGCTTAACCCAATGCCTCTCCTGTCTGCACGAAGATCGGTACTGTCAGCAAAATACTTGTTTTTTGAGAATCTGGTAAGGGTTGGTTCTAGTTTTCTCCACTGAGAACTGGGAAAAAACCCAAAATATTGTTTATACAGTACAAGTCAAAATAAGTTGTAGCATAACTGCAATAAACTAAATAAACTACTGCTACTGCCTTGACAAGATCAGAATCTGACATTTTCTGGAAAGCTTGCAGTGAGAGCTTTCCAGAAAATGATGTCAGCTTCTTGTCTTATCAGTGTAGGAAGTGAAAAGATACATAGTTTATAGGATTATCCTACAACTTATTTTGACTTGTACTGTAAACCATAGCAACTGTATGTTGTTATTATTAGTTTCAAGTTACTTATCAGAAAATACTGATTGATGACAGGTGTTTGAAAAACCAGGGAAATTTTGTTTATATTCTCTTGCAATCGTGTCAGCTTAGGTGACAGTAATTACTGTATATCTTTTAAGATTTGACAAAATTGGAGTAAAATGTGTTTCCTGTAACCCTTTACCTATCCCAAGCTATTTTAACAGAGAATACTGTCTGAAAAAATTGTAATATTCAAAATATTTAACCATATTTACTGATTTTTTTGTTGAAACAGAATTCATAAATGTATGCATTTTAAAGAACATCTTCTTTGAAACTACAAGGCCAAATGGTTTAAAACTTAGTGTGACTGATGACTGTAACCCCCTCTACCAATGATCCTCATTTAATCTTCATTGGTTTGCAATTATGGTTGCAATTGTGTCTTATAGTTACCATAGAAACCCTATAGGAAATCACATTTTCATCATCTTCACTGAAAGTACTGAGCCAATGTGAACCAGACTTGGCAGGCATTGTCTATGAGAAGTTCTCTACAACTGTTACTCATTTTATTCCTGTTGGGTGAAAAACGTGGCCGCCAGAAGCATTATTTGATTCTGATTGGTCAATTTTGAAACCTCGTCTCCTCTGAAACCACACGCCAAATGTTTTGAAACTTTGCAGGGTTGATAACTGGGACACCCTCCACCAACGTTCCTCATTTAATGTTGATCGCATTGCAAACATGGCCACAATTGCGGTTTATAGTTACTATAGAAAAACCCCATGGGAAATCACATCTTCATCTTCTCTCTGGAACTACTGAGCTGACGTGAACCAAAACTTGGCAAGAATGGTCTATAGGAGGCCCTCTACAAACGATCCTTTTTTTGTTCCCGTTGGTTGGAAAATATGGCCACCAGAGACATTCTATGATTCTGTTTGATGGATTCAAATTTTTGAAACTTCACATGGTTGAAGACTGGGACATCTTCTATTAATGTAATGTTGATGTAATGTTGCAAACATGGCCACAATTGCTGGTCATAGTTACCATGGAAAGCCTATGGGAAATCACATTTTTATATGTAGTTCCAGGTGAGCGACTACAGGCTCTGTAGAGACTCTGGTTTGTACACATAATGGGTCAATTTGGGTGATTTCATTTTTTATAGACTTAATCGTTTAATTGAATGATTATTTATTTCACAGTATACATATATACAGAATATATACAGAGATAGTTGAACAGTAATAGTACAACGATAACATATATGCATACTGTGGGGGTATAACGTAGCCAGATTGGCTGTCTTCCCATTATCCCCGGCTTATATCATATTGCGACATTGCGCCGGGCTTGCAATCGTGTGTAACTGTTTACCACCTTATGTAGGTAGTACGGTAAATGGATAGCTTTCCATTATCTTCCCGCGGAGCTGTTACTCTGCTCTACTGACCAGAAGCAGGGCAGCAGGCTCGACTAGGAAATTTGGTATAGCCAATGCTAAGCTCCATAAAAAGAACAGAACTTTACGAGTTAGGTTGGTACATGATTTGAATGAGTACAATACTTGACCGAGTATAAAGTTTAATCGACTTTAGGGCTTAAGGGCTGTCGTGTGGATGATTCTGTCTCCTTTCCAACTTCAGGCTGATGTATGTTGAAATATATATACCAAATTATCACACATCAGCCAATTTCACACTTAATAGAGTGAATAAATCAGGCTGATGTATGTCACCATAGTAATATATGTACCAAGTTGTGACACAGCAGTCAATTTCAAGCTTAATAGAGTGAAAAAATACTGCTGTTTTTTGTATGCAATAACCTTCTTCAAAACGGGGAACCATGTCACGTAATGCTTTAAATGAGAGCCATCCGGGAAGCAATACCAGAATTCTGTGCCGTTCAGACAGAGCAGAAGTCGGAAGGGAGAGGTACAAGAACTAGTCTAGAGAGCAGAGTGAAAATGCTTCTGGCAGCAGTCCATGCGATAAGGATTTTTGCAATGAACATTATTCTGGTAAGCTGCCATGAATGTGTCTACTAGCTTCGTCTTAAAGAGTGACCTGTTGGAAATTATGCGTAAGTTGTGATCCTGGTCATTCCATAGTTTAGGGTATGCAAACACTGGGAATAGGTCTGAAGATTTCGTTCTGGTGTGCACAATTTCTAACGAGTCTGTTTGTCTTGTAATTCGCGGTCTGTTTGTAGAAGTGAAAAAATTATTGAAGGAAATGGGCAGTTTATTGTTATGTCAGTCGAATGCAAAGAGCAATGACTGCAGCTTATGCAAGTCGTTCACTTTTAAAATATGATTTGTTTGCGATAAAGGGTGTCAGTAGGAACATTATAACGTATATTATTTATAATGCGTATAGAACCTCTTCTGCAGGAGAGATACTTTCCTAACTGATTTAGAGTTGCCCCCAATGTGTACACCATAAGCAATATGGCTATGAATAAGGGTATAATATTGATTATCATTGATTCATGCGGTAGTAATTTCTTCTCTCTACTAAGGGCAGAGTTAGCGCGCTCACTCAATTGTTGTGCATATTTGTGCAACATGGTACTTATGGGATAGATGTTAATCCATTACGATTTCTAACAATTTTTTAGAACTTTTAAATTCATTCTGACCCACCCTATTTATTTTCTGGCCGTTGAGAACCTTGTCCTGGATCACCGAAGTAATCTTTTGCGTTGGATTTATTAACATGTATTTCGTTTGTTTCTGAATTTAGCATTAGGTCGTTAGCAGAACACCATTCAGATATTTTATTTAATTCTAGGTTTGCATAACTGATCAGCATATTAATGTCTTTATCAGAGGTAAACACGGTCCATTGGGTGATCTGTTGTGCACCTAATGGGCCCATTGTGAAGGTTTTTTGTACAACTAATGGGTCCATGGGGTGATATTTTGCACACTTATTGGATGCACTGGGTGATTTCTTTTGTACATCTAATGGGCCAGTTGGGTGATTTTTGTACACCTAATGGGTCCTTTGGGTGATTTACGAATACGCTTGTTCAAATGAAGCCCATGGTATCTTATCTGGGCCCCATATGGGGGCGTAAATTTTAGCTAAGTTTAACATGAAGACAATTATTTTAAAATCTTCTTCAGAACAACCAATAAGAATCTTTTTATATTTGGTATGCAACATCTTTAGTGGAGGCCAGATTCTAGTTTGTTCAAACCAAGTTTCTGGTTTCTTACATAGGTTCCCAATGGAAGCCAAAATTTCACTTCCTGCAATATGTGGAAAATTCCTTAAAAATCTCTTTCTTCAGATCCACCAGTCAAAATATTTTTGAAACTTGGTACACAGCATCTCGAGTTCTCCGGATGATTTCCCTTGGTTTATGTGTATTAACTCCCTTTGGATTCGAAATTTTAACTTTGTGCAATATGAAGAAAATATGAAGAAAATAAGATCTTCTTCAGATTGGCCAGTTAGAATCTTATGATATTTGGTAAGAAAACATTTTTTCTAACAAATATTATGTTATGTTCTCATTAATAGTTTCATCTGTTTGCGGGTGTGTCAGAGCACACAGCCAGAAAGCCTTAATTTGTTTTACCCTTTACCCAACGTAACGGCCAAAACCGGCCAGCCCTATTTACAAAAAACACCATCTAATTTTCATTATTTTTTTCATTTTTGTCCCCAAAACATAGTCTATGACCCCTCATTGGAACGAGCTCGTTCAGCTAGTTCCATTGATGGGTCATAAGCTATGTTTTGGAAACAAAAAAATTAAATTTTTAGTTATTCACGAATTTTGTTTGCAACTGTCGTCTGCCTTTCATGTTAGGTAAAGGGTTAAAAAAGAAAACTATCTCAATCATATCCTTGTTGATTATCATTTCACTCCATGTTTCATACAACGGATGGCTTTCAGAAGCACTGACGATTTCATCAAGGTTCAACCTGAATTTCTAACCAACCAAGGAAGCTCTTTTGTTCCTTTTCAACATAATTTTGGACCGAACACAGGGTGTCTGAGGGGGGTAGGGGGGGGGGGAGTGGTCGTTGAAAAACATATAACCCTTTTCAAAGCAATATGCACATATTTACAAGATGGCACTTCTCTTTTGCCTTCGTCTTTCTGATCCCTTAACACTAATGCCCCTATTATTTGTTTGGGTTTTGTGAACGCGATATTTTGTGAACGCGATAACTTTAAGTAATGGCTGTGCGTTTGATGTCATTGCCGTTATTTTTTACTTGGTTATGTTTTTCAGTCATTTTTTGATCCACTATGTTTTTTCTTCCATTTTTGGTTTTGCTATGTTTTCTCAATAATTTTTGGTTTGGTTATGTTCTTCTATCAATTTTGGTTTGGTCCAAAATATTTAGTTTGTCTACGTTCTTTTGTCATTTTATTGTTTTACCTATGTTATCTTTTAGTTTGGTTATGGTTTTTGGTTTTGGTTCATTATCATAATACCAGTTCCCCCCAAAAACAGTTCCCTCGAAATCAATTACCAAATACCAATTAACACCTTATCAATGTTTTGTTTTTAACTATTTCAGGATTATAAGTTATTGTGATGAATTGACGGTAACATGGTCTGAGGTTTGCGGCTCGGGGCTTATGTTCAAATGAGACGCGAAGCATCGAGGTTAAACATACGCTCCGAGAAGGAAACCTCAGACCATGTTACCGTCAATTTATCACAATAACGCATATATTCAAATACTACCCTACCCACAGTCCAAAACCTACATCTTGAAACACGAGAGGCTTATTTACTGAACTTGTGCTCGTTAAAAGTTGCCTTGTTCAAGGCAACTTTTAACGATCACAAGTTTAGTAAATAAACCACTCGTGTACCCCACGACAGCAGTGAATAAATAGTCAATAAATCAGATAAACTCATTCCATCTTAGTTCAAATCGTAAATTTGTTTATTTAAACAACCCTTCATTTAGAACACTGTTTGCCACACGTGTGAAAAATCCACAAAAATGAAGCGGCTTGCTAGTCACTCCGTTGATGAAACAATTACCAAATGGACGACGTCATTTCAAATATTTCGCGTTGTGACTTCAGACGGTAACATTTGCTACTGGAGCCGTAAACATAAAAGAAACTACGCCAGCTCTCATCCAATTAGAGGGCGAGGATTTTACTCTTATTGGAACATAAAAAGATGTAGTATAGCAAATTCTGTATATGAAGGTTTGTTCTCCTTTTTAACAGTATTTCTTCTGTTTTGCATTCCAGCCTGTCTCCTGTGTTGTGGTTATGTATTTCATTTATTACTGATCACACAAAGGTATTGATTTAAGGTTGTTGTCAGCACATCCTTTGATGTTTGAAACTCCTACTGAATAATAAATGTGTGATAGCTTGTATAACCCTTTACCAAACGAATCGACCGCAAAAGGCCGCCCGACCGCCCGCCCGCCCGCCCGCATAATTTTCAAATTAAGCCGTTGAATGAAATATATTTTTCAAACCATTTTAACAAAAATATGACTCTTCGTTGAAACTTGCTCATCTAGATCGTTCCAATGGGGGCTCACATGATATGGTTTTGTTGATGAAATTTTTGGAAAATTTAAAAAAAACAATATCTAAAATAACAAATTTTGATATCCTGTGTGTTGGAAAAGGGTTAATTGTTTGTTTTGTTTCATGGATGTGTGTGTATGTGTGTATATTTGTGTTCAGTGTGAATAAGGCAGGGTCGTGACAATTGTTACTTATTCCCAGTTCCTTATTCGACTTTCGTTACCAACCGATTTTATTTTAGTTATCTAAGTAAATTGATTTCATATCTCCAGAACATAACTTATGAGCCTTCACCAGAACTTTCTCAACCAACTTATTCCAGTGAGGGTAAAGAACTATATTTTAAGCAAAAACATTCAAGACAAGAAAGTGTCCATGTTGTCTCCCTAGGGCACCTGTCAGCTTGCCAAGCTGTAAAAGCCCCAAAATATTTGATGTTTTGTACAATCGTAGGCCGCCAGTAGCCTACTGCATTTCCTACATAAAATGTTGAAAATAGAAACTGGACTTCAATTTATAATCAGTTAAAGTTCGAAATATCAGATATTTACGGCAGATAAAACAACAACAAGGGAATGACGTGAAAACCCCCATATCGGAAAGGTTTTCGCGGCCATAACTACCATTTTTTTCTGGAATGAAAAGCTGAAAATTCAATTGAGGCTCCGTTTTGTAATCATAAAAAAACTCTGAATTTTCAAATCATTATAACAAAAAAAAAAAAAACTAAAATGTTACCACTGCAAAAACAAAATAAAATGTCCTTGAAAAGTCAAGGGCAACACTTGTGGAATTACTCATACTGCAAATGTGAAAAAGAAATTTTGATCACAAGAGAAACTGTCAAAATTGGAATTGCTGCATGCGAGTAATTTGAAATCGTTGTGCGAAAAACATTTTTTTTTCACAATTGGAAACGACTGTAGAGAAATATGTCCTCTAGAAATCTGAAAATCAAACATGGCTTTGCTTTTGTGGTCATTAGAAAAGCTGTCACATTTTAAATCATTCTCCTTAAGGGTATTACTTGTGTGATGCTTAAACTAAAAAGTGCCATGCTTTCGCACAATCAAAGGCCAATACATTGGAATTATGTAAGATCACATGTCCATGTTCCTGCTTGTCACCGGTCCTGTTGAGAGATTGCACTTTGCTGGAGATCACAGGCTCGTGTTTCCAGTTATCGCTTAATACTGAGGAAGTCGTGCTTCAGCCAGAAATCACTGGCTCATGTTTTTATGTGACACGAAGGAGACATTTTGCTTGAAATACTTTGTCTCGACAAATATTAAATAATTTAACCAGTTATTACAGTTAGCGCTCTATTAACCCTTTACATAACGAATCGATCACATTCGACCGCGTCATGTTTTAAATTGAGCAATTCAAAGTAAAATTTTCAATTTTTTTTAACAAAACCATATCATGTGACCCCCTCTTTTGAACGAGCTCGTCGAGCTCGTTCCATTGAGGGGTCACATGATACGGTTTTGTTGACTTTTTTAAATTAAAAAAAACAATATAATTAAATAACAAATTTTGATATCGTGTACGTTGGTTAAAGGATTTATTTATTTATTTATTGGGGTTTAATGACACTTTCGACAACTAGGGTCACCTCGTGTCAGACAGTTTAACGGGTGGAGGAAACCCGAGAGAACAACCGCGCAACGGCGAGCAACTGCCAGACTCCCCTACGTACTAACTCCACATGAGCAGGGTCAGCATTGGTTGAAGACCAGTGCACCATCGACGTACAGGACGTCTTAGTACACAGCGACACCATGCCCCCACGTGGGCAATCGAGATTGAGAGCCTTGCCCAAAGGACACAGCGCAGTTACCCCTGAAGGGGATCGAACCGTAGACCTTTTGGTTCTAAGTCCAATTCTGTAACCACTGAGCCATCGCGCTCCTGGGTAAAGGATTAAATAAAACGCCGTTCTAAGAAATCTCATTAATGGATTCACTCGGAAAGTCTTCCAATGCTTCCGTTGTTTCCTCTGCTAGTAATTCTTCACTTTCCTCTAATCTCCCCAACATCCGTCCATGAGAAGACGTCATGAGTTCGGAATTTCTTCCACTTTCTTGAATACTTATACCATGATCATTATCAGGAGTTCTTTCATTAACAAATTTCACCTTTGGCATTAAATTTCGATTTACGTCACCATTTTCCTCTTGTTCAAAGTATGTTTTCATATGATCAAAGAATAGTAGTCTATTTTTAGAGTTCACTTTCAATTTTCGTAACTTTGCAAATGCAATCATACGTCTGTGTGTGAAATTCGCCATCCATCTTTTATATCGCTGTTGCGTCTCTTCAAGTTGCTGTTTCTTCTGGTTGATGAACTGTTCAAAGGCTTTTTGTTCTTCTTCACTGATTAGTAAGTCCGGGTCCAAATCATCTTCATTGATCTTCCAAAAGAAGAAAGAGAAGGAAAAAAAGAAAAAATGAAATCTCAGTTCAATCCCAAATGTACAACTTTCAAGAGAATGAAAACTTATTGTTGTCAATTTTCGTGTTGCTGATGTACACAGTACGTGGCGAGTGTGGTATCACTAAAACACCCGCAGAGTGGAGATTCCACCAACCAATCATTGCAAATTTGTTGCAAAGCATAACCAGCACAAGCAAAGTTTCAGCCAATGGACCTTCGGGTTTAACCCGGAGGTCCATTGGCTGAAACATTGCTTTTGTTTTTTGTCGACATGTACAAAATTTGAAAGTTATAGCTTGGGTGATAACTCCACTCCGCGGGTGATTTAGTTACAATCCACTCTCCGCGTACTGTAAGAGTGTAATTCAGTTCATATATGGCAGCTGATGGTGACTAAAGTATTCCCTTTGTTAAACCTAGACCAGTATTCCATAAACAAAGGCGACTTGAGTATATTCTTGGGAAAACCTTGGCCTGTAATCCACAAGCTGAGGCGACTTAAGTATTTCCTTCGTGAAACCTAGGCCATTAAACCATAATAAAAGGCCACTTGAGTATTTACTTGGTGAGAATCTGACGTTCAGGGTGAAACATGGGCCAGTCATCTATAATCAAAGGTGACTTAATTAATTTCTTGCTGAAGCTTTGGACCAGCCAGTAATACATGATCAAAGGTGACTTAATTATTTACTTGATGAAACCTTGGGAGAGGAAACCAGAACCAACGGTGGCTTAGTTATTTACTTTGTGAAACTTTGGCCAGTAATCCATAATTAAAAATGACTTAAGTTTTACTTGGTGAAACCCGTGCCAATAATAAATAACCGAAGGTAACTTGAACATTTATTTGGTCATACCTTTGCCAACAATCCAAACTCAAAGGTGACTTAATTATTTCCTTTGTGACACTTTGGCCAGTGATCCATAACCAAGAGTGACTTACGAATTTAATTAGCGAAACCTGGGCCAATAATCCATAATTAAAGGTGACTTAGGTATTTACTTTGTGAAAACGGGGCCAGCAATGCATATTCGAAGGTGACTTGAGTATTTACTTAGGGAAACCTTGGGTCAGTTATAAATACACAGAACGACACACGTGTGTGAATGGGTTAATCGATATGGCACGAGTGCCAGCACGGAAAGATAGAACGAGAGGACACAGGCCTCTAGTTTTTTTTATCCTTCCGCGATGGCACAAGTGCCATATCGATTAACCCATTCACACACGCGTGTCGTTCTGTGTTTATTACACGCCTTCACCTCTATAAAAACAATTATTAGATGGATACTCAGCAATTCATTTGACAACTATCAACAAAGAGAGCACATTTTATCGCCAACCAATTTGCGAGGGGGTCCTGTGTTACTATTTCATCCCTTGAGCTCCAACAGACACATAGAACACATTGGAAGTCAGGGGGTGATTTTTAGCTATTGCTTGTGATTCAAATTGTAATTGCGGTGCACGATTTGTTGAAATTTATAGTGAAATTTCTCTTCTTTATAAAAATAGTCCGTCAACGATTTCTGTTCTGCACATAGTTGCTTTCATCAAAGAGCATGGTAGGCTTATGCTGGCATAACATAAAGACCTTGGGGCAGATTAAATATCATGCCCAACATATCATGCCTATCTCAGTTAATCATTTTAAACCGCCTCCATGTATGGTGAGAAAAAGCAAGTCTTTCCTTTGTATAAGGTTGGGAACAAAGGTTTCATCTTCAGTCATCGGAAAACATGGTATGGCAGATGCCATAGTTGTGAGCCTTGTAGAGGCAAGGCAGAAAAGTATCGGAAAGATTAATGTGCTAACACTAAAACTTGGGTACGAATGAATGACGAATTGAAAAAGGCCATAAAAGGGTAGAAAAGTCAAATGTGCCGAGTACAGGAATAGAAAACTCAAGCGGATGGAAAGCAACGAAGGTAGGGTATAGAGGAAGAATACCAACAAGCACGAAATAAAGTAAACAGATTAAAGACGATAATCGGAGAGTGCGAAACAGCAATCTTATTAGGACGATAAGAATGGCAGGAGGATAGAGTTCGAACGTATTTTGGAAATGGGTGAATAAACGAAACAAAGGAAGTAATCCACAGAGTATTAAAGCAGAGGGCAGAATACAGACGATCAAGACCAAATCACATCAGAACTAGACAAGCATTGCGATGGGAAAAGGTAAACGATAAGCGATGGGACATGGGGATCCCACCGGGGTGCCAGAATGAGGTCAAGGAAAATTTATCGTGTGTGGAGAAATTAAAGCCAAGGAGTTACAAAAAGTGGTCTCAAAATTAAGGAACGGAAACCGGGAGGGGTGGACGAAATTCCTAACGAGTTCCTAAATGAAAGTGTCAGTGATACTGTAGCTTAACTTGTCTGTGTGTTTGTTTGATGAAAAGGATAATGTTCAATGTTTATTAAAGGATTATGAAATAAGACAAGAATTGTGATAATTGGGAATATGTTAGTTTCTGTTCCCTGTATGCTATGTTTTCAATAAAAATAATATGAGGTGAAGACTCTACTAAAGAACTGAGAGGTGGGTTAATGTGGCCCTCGTAGTTAATGTATGTGGCCCTCACAGTTAATGTATGTCAACGAAAGTTACCAAGTTACAGTGAAATTATTCCAAAACGAGTCATCCTATCAAGCTACAATGAAATCTCTTCATAAATAAGGCCTGTAGACTGTGCTAAATGTTTTCGGGCTTCTGGCCTGAGTAGCCATCGCGGTTGACCAATCACAACCAAAAGGCGATATCCTCATCGGGGCATTATCTGGAGTCTTTCCACCAAGTTACAATGAAATCCATTCATAAATATTTTACCTGTAAACTGTGCTAAAGGTTTTCGGGCTTCGGGCCCCTTCAGACGTCACAGTGGACCAATCGCGACTAAAAGGGGACGTTCTCATCTAGGCATTATATGAAGTCAACCTACCAAGTTACAATGAAATCCCTCCATAAATACGACCTGTAGGCTGTGCTAAAGGTTTTTGGGTTTTGGGCTCGGGCAGTCGTCACGGTTGACGATCATGACCAAAAGGGGACGTTCTCATCTAGATATCATACAGAGGCATCCACCAAGTTACAATGAAATCCCTTCATAATTATTACCTGTAGACTGTGCTAAAGGTTTTCGGGTTTCGGGCCCCTTTAGACGTCACAGTTGACCAATCGCGACCAAAAGGGGACATTCTCATCTAGACATTATATGAAGTCAACCTACCAAGTTACAATGAACTCCCTCCATAAATACCACCTGTAGGCTGTGCTAAAGGTTTTCGGGTTTTGGGCTCGGGCAGTCGTCACGGTTGACAAATCGCGACCAAATGGGGAAATTCTCATCTAGACACCACACGGAGTCGTCCTACCAAGTCACAATGAAATCTCTCCATACTAAATATGACATGCAGACTGTGCTAAAAGTTTTTACTTTTCGGGGTTGGGCAGCCGTCACGGTTGACAGATCATGACCAAAAGGGGACGTTCCCATCTAGATATTATACAGAGGCATCCTACCAAGTTACAATGAAATCCCTTCATAAATATGACCTGTAGACTGTGCTAAAGGTTTTCTGGTTTCGGGCCCCTTTAGACGTCACAGTTGACCAATCGCGACCAAAAGGGGACGTTCTCATCTAGACATTATATGAAGTCAACCTACCGAGTTACAATGAAATCCCTCCATAAATACGACCTGTAGGCTGTGCTAAAGGTTTTCGGGTTTTGGGGCTCGGGCAGTCGTCACGGTTGACAGATCGCGACCAAATGGGGAAATTCTCATCTAGACATCATACGGAGTCGTCCTACCAAGTCACAATGAAATCCCTCCATACTAAATATGACATGCAGACTGTGCTAAGTTTTTGGGTTTCGGGGTTGGGCAGCCGTCACGGTTGAAAGATCATGACCAAAAGGGGACGTTCTCATCTGGATATTATACAGAGGCATCCTACCAAGTTACAATGAAAGCCCTTCAAAAATACGACCTGTAGACTGTGCTAAAGGTTTTTGGGTTTGGGGCTCGGGCAGCCATCACGGTTGACCGATCGCGACCAAAAGGGGACGTTCTCATCTAGACATGACCCATACCTGCATATGATGATCGGACAAGAACTACGGAGTGTAGCCTATGCTAAAGGAAAATGTGAACAGACTCACAGGCTAACAAACTTCCGCACGCGTGATGGCAATAGCTTATCTTGACTTAGTCAAGTTAAGCTAAAAATAGGGGAGAGGAGCTCTGTAAAAGCCTGACGGTCCTGTTCAATTTAGCCATAGAAAAACAAGATCTCCCAAAAGAGTGAAGAGAAAGCATGGCCACATTTATACACAAAAAGGGGGAAAAGGACGTGTTGGGTAATTATCCTGAGATTTCTTTCAGGAGCAACGTTGGAAAAGTTTTCTGTAAAGTACTGTATGGGAGATTAGAGAAGGTTATCGAAGCGAAGCTTTTTGTGGGGAGAGATTCAGAATGGCTTCAGGAAGGGAAGGAGAGTCATTGACCATCTTTTCATGCTATCTCACATGATAGAATCTGCGAAAGCCAAAAGGAAAAAAGATGTTTATGGCCTTTCTGAACGCCAAAGAGGCATACGATACAGTATGGGGGAGGGTATATAGCGAAAGCTTGAGGTCCTGAGCTTGGTAGGCGAGTTTGTTGGAATTCTGAAAGTATTGTACAAAGATTACAGAGTGAACTTAACCTGGGTAAAATAACAACAAAACGTGTGCATACTGAGATAGGTGTATCCTTTCGCCAATTTTTTTTTTGCATTGTTCATCAAAGATTTGGGATATGAAGTCCCGCATAGCGACGAAGGTGTAGCAGTTGAGGACCCGAAGATTCCAGGGCTATTTTCCGCGGACGACATGGTACTAGTGTCAGAAAGCGCAGAGGGGTTAGCGAAAATCCTGGTAATAGTGCTTCTAATTCGCAATAATAACAACTGATCATCTAATAACACAGATTCACTAATACACTTAAAACTGTTAACTAATAACTATGTAACTACGACGTGTTATCACAACTAAATACTATAAACTAAATACTACACATACTCATCGGTTCTTCGGCATCTCCCCTCGATGCAAATCATCAGATCGGAAATCCTGTCGTCCAAATGACGGCTTACCGGAACCGCACAAATACATTAACGCTTTACTACACCGCGTGAGCTAACGATTATTCCATCCATTAGTCTGTCTTGAGGACGGATGAAATGGTTTCGCACGCCGAAGGCGCGCAAGGACGGTTTGGGGGCAAGCCCCTTTCGACCCTCTTTAACAGTATGTGATTCGGTTTGTCTGGTCTGGCCGTGGTAAAGGAGGAAAGTGTTAAGATGCTTAGCGGCGTCTATGATTTCGTCTGCTTTTCTTAGGAGGAGGTGGCTGAGTTGGTGATACCCCCTTTGGTGGTGTTGAAGGAGTGGTGGAGGGCTGACTCGATTGGTAAGGTCTGGCCCTAGCAGCTGCCGGTGGTGAAGAGCTCTTTGGTGTTGTTCTCAGGTAGTGGTTGCTGAGACTCTCTAATCCTATTCTGAGCATGTTGCCTTTGCACCCGCGATCTCTCAAGGCCTTAATATGGGCTTGTAGAAATATAAGGTGGTCGTCGTCTCTGGCCTTTTCTCCTAGGATACTTTCCACGGACTCCGCGGTGTTTGCTTCCTGGATGGTGTCCCGGTCGGAAAAAGCAGGAAGAGCAAGAGTGGGTTTAGCGACATGTGCGATGTCAGCCTCAACTTCCTGCTCCACAAACAGACCATCCTCCTCCATCTCCTCTTCGGGGGAAGAGTGTGATGGGCTGGAGGTTAGACTATTACCTGGCGAACCAGCGTCCTCCAGACTTTTCACCGGAGTGGAGGGTACCGAGCTGGACGTGGAACGGACCGGGGTAAGGACGGTCTTGAGGTTAACTCGAGGAGTCTTATATAGGCGCGCGCATCACCAATCAAAAACTTGATTTGGGCAAAGGTGCTAATTTAGAAAAGACGGCTTTGATGACTTGCAGTGACATGAACTGACTTTTAAATAAGTTCTAATTTGGAATGCATTGTTTATACAGTCCCTGCATGACAGCGACTGAACAAAGAACGCTTTCCGAATGCGAACTTAATTAAATTAATGTGCTTACCCAGTTTACTGCCACTGATTATTAAAAAGTTTCTTTCTTTTATTCATTCTAAATAACTCGAATTGTTTACTTATTTTTAAAATTTAGAATAACCTTAAAATAACAACCCTGTGATATTTACTCGCACTAGCAGCCCCGGCATGACATGCCGAAGCATGCATGTCACGAAGTATGCATGTCACGAAGGCCGAAGGCCCGAGATGGGGGCGAGGAGAGGTGTTTCCTCATCGGGAGGGGCGGGGGACCTCCTCTCAAACTCCCGAATCTCCCCCATAGAATTTTGAAAACGCTCAGAACGGATTTGTGGTGTTTGTTTTAGCTTTACTTCAAGAATAAATCACCGAAAAAACTTAGTGACGAACCTGGAAAGGGCATTGTTTGCCCTCTTGCTCCCGTGGTCCGAAGATTGGGTGGGCAGCTGCCCCTGTGCTTCCAGAGTCCCTGGTCAGGCTACTCAAATCCATCAGTATCGACAGCCAGGCAGTCAACCAACTCACACCATGTCTGTATTTTTTTCCTTGGGGGTGGGGGTGGGGGGGGGGGGGGGCGGTGGGGAATGTTGAAATGCTCATTATCCTGGCGACCAGCAAAGTGAACAAACGCCAGAACCTCGCAAATGAAAGTAGCGTGTAATGTTGTATCGCGCATTTTAATGTGACCTCGGAAGTGACATCTTTATTCACATGGCATTATCAGTGAAATCATGATGGTTGTTATTGCAATTCACATAGTTACGCCATCAGTTGCGTGATTGGTTGTCATGGTAATAGTGCACATAGATAGAACGTGTAGCCATGGAAGCATTTGTGTGGATACAGTTGATACGGAAAAAATTAATGTGTTGTGATGTCATAAAATATGGCATCAATCATGACATCAATGGCGTCAACTGCTGCCATGGAAACGGTTGTTAAGCATGTGCTTCTGTAGTTATGGCTGCTCTGTTGTGACATCATCAATGAAGTCACCAGTGTCGTCATCAATGCCATTATTATTAACATCATCAATGATAAAATCAGTGACGTTATTAAGATAATGCATGGTGGGTAATCTGTAAACGCTAAAGAAATAGCTACGACTCGTTGTTTGGTAGTATTATTTATTTATTTATTGGTGTTTAAGGTCACATACGTATGGACAATGGCTAATCGTGGCAGTTTTGCGGGTGGAGGAAGCCGGAGTACCCAGAGAGAACCACCGAGCATCGACGAGCAACTGTCAGCTCCTCAACATTCTAACTCTGTTCAAGCACGGCTCAAGCAAGATTACAGCGGTTGAAGACATGTGCACCATCGACGTGCAGTGCGCCTCAGTACATGGCGTCATCGTGCCCCCATGCAGGCAACCGGGATAAAGTGCCTCCCCCAAGGATATAATGCGGCTCGTCCTGGACGGGGATCGAACTCGGGACCTCTAGCATCGAAGTCTAACGGTCTACCAATGAGCCACCGCGCTCCCGTTTGGTAGTATAGTGTGAACTTTAACCTTTTTGTTACTATTTGGCTTCCACAGGCTGTGGGCCTGCTTAACGCCGTTCATCGTATATTTTTATGGGTAACACATATTTCTAAATCACGTGGCGTTGAGATGTATGTTTGAGTCTGACGTAGTAGAATGGTATATACATTCTATATCACCTTTAGTTGATCGTTTTGCCATTCCGCGCCTTCGTTGCCTTGTACCCGAAGCGCTATACTACACTAGCCCGTGGGTGTTATGTAGCAGTATTCTGTTGTTTTGTGGTTGTGTTTGATTAGACGAGGGTATCGGCAGTATAAACAATCAATATCCCTTTTGTTTTAACTTTAGCTTTCTCCGCCTGTTGGTCAACCTCTGGACATAGACAAAACCGCCAGATGGATGTTATATTGTCAAGGCATCTAAGAATATTTCTAAGCCTATTGCTACAGTCTCAAGTAGAGATAACCTAAGTATGCAGTCGATCACGTTAAACTTTAATACCCGTATGACCAAGCAAGTCGTGATTGCTGTCGCCTAAAGATAAAAAGGAATGGCCATATTAGGCTTATAAACATACTGGGAAAGCTAAAGGTCAACCGACATACACACAAACAACGTACAGTTAAAACTAGAAGTCATGTCACGAACTGTGCGCTTATTTAGGCTTAATTTCGCGTAGGAAATTGCGCGCAATTGCCATATCGAATGGCATCCAAAGTACATCAGGTTCTCCTGGTTACTCATAGCAAACACAGGCAATGTTTCTGCCAATGGACCTCCGGGTTACCCGGAGGTACATTGGCTGAAACATTGCTTGTGCACAGGCCATATGTACAGAATTTGATAGCCTTACTATGGTCATAACGCGTAAATTAACGCGCAGATCGACGTGCTATTTGTGCGCATTTCATGACAGGACTTCTAGTTTTAACTGTATACTCTGCTACCAACTCATACTACTTCAATCAAATGCAACATACTTAACTACGATATAACACCCAGCTTGGGGTACAGTATAAGGCTTCAGGTTGGCCATCACAATGTTTAATCAGAAGCGTCAAAGACTGTACCACTGGTGCACTCAACTTCAATCAAACAAAACCTCAGAATAACACATTGTGACATAGCACCTAGGTTATAGTCTAGTATATTATGTTTTACGCAAGGCAACATTTCCGACAAAAACTTCATGTAAGATCCCCACTCGCACACACCTGAATACCTACTCCACTCCATCTTATACGCATACATGACACTCAAAGACAATTATGCTTTCACACAAGAGACATAGATGATCTTTAAGCAACTTCTCACAAACAAAAAACTTGAAAGAAATCCGCAAAAACAAAACAGATGCTTGGATTTGAAAGATAACTGTTACGAAAATAGATAGTATGCCGATCCCCGGGAGATATTAATACCCTCAAATTGTCCGAAACTGTCAATATCTTTCCCTATAGTGTCACCAAAATGAAGCTTCCATAATATGCAAAACACTTGTTTTTGCCTGTATATCCACAATAATAATGCCAATTACCCGTGACTGAATGTGTCCACTTTATTGTTGTTGAAATAGTCAGGAAAATGGTTGATATTTCCCATGCGTTTCACTATCAATCGAACACACGGCGTTATAACTAAACACAAACTATGCATATCTGAAGAAATGTCGAGATATATATAACGAATGAAATTGAATTTAACCTAAAATTGTTCAAACTATCTTTAGTCAAAATAGTAGAACGAAGATACAACGCAACGTCGCTGCCGTCACATTACGTAATATCTTGCGTCACAAGAGGTTTTAAACGTCTACTAAACACCATGCTTATTTTCTAAACATAAGACTTTAGTTTTTAAGCGCGTGCGTTAATTTCGTTAAACACAATACGTGTACTTTGCGGGGAATATCATCTCATTTATTAAACACCAGTATTTAATTTTCAAATGGGCCTACTATGAATTGTTTTCCTATAACACAAGAGAATAGCAAGCACTGTTGATGGCAACATTCCAATTTTGTGAATATCCCGAAAACATCACGTATCGATCGCAAGGGGTGGAGATAAAAGACATTCAGACGTAATACAATTCCGGCAAACTCATGCGGTAAATCAGATTCAAGTCAGTATTTGACCCAACAGTTGTCATCTCAAACTCAGCATTCTTCCAACGACATGCGAAAGTTATGAATAATTACAACGATCTTCTCCGAATACAAGCGACAAAGTATGAACGCTCAATTGTTCAGTGCCAGAATTGACAATCATACAAGGAAATGTATGTATCTTTGCGTTTCTTCATTTATAATTTCTTGAGCATAGGCTTTAACAGCCGTAGCTGAGAAAAAGAAAAAAACGCTGATAAAAAGACGAAAAACCCAATGGGGTCAGTTTAAAAATACCGTGTTTCTGACACGAGAACTGCTAACCGGCTTAAAAAACAGAAACACAATCTGCATCCAACTTATGATGTCCAGCACAAATTAAACGCTGTCCGTGTTTACTTCCAGCAACCAACACACAACAACGTGCGATAAACGCCACATATTAACAAAGTAAACATATAGTGAATAATAAATAAACACAAATGTATAACAATTAAAAACCTGAGTTTAAGAACTAAACACAAAATCTTAATATCCAAACACCTCTTAAACATGTTGAGCGTTGGCATTTTTTTGCAGTGATATATTTAATGACGTTATAACGTATCATGTTCCTGGATGGAAAAGTGGCCGCTCGTGTTCAAAGGGTTAAAGCACAACCGAATAAAACAACTTAATTAACCATAGTTATAGCAATACCTTGTTGTAACTTGCCAAATCGCCCCTGTTGATTGTATGAATAGAAATTACAAAAATAGGATTAACTGGTTGAGGTCCAGATTATTTTGGGTGGTCTAAATTTATTGTTCAAAATTTGTTTTATCACAAATTATTGGAGAGTGCCTACTGCACTCTCCAATAATTTGTAATAAAACAAATTTATATGAACAAAATATTATTTGCATTTGACTGAATATGAAACATGAGCACATTATGTATTGGCTTTCGCTGTGGTACCCTCATTTTTTTTGGAAAGCCCTGATAGTGGCTTTTAGCACCCAACCAGTTAACAGCTGATGAACCACCTAATTAGATCACCCCGATTTTATTATTTTTTTCGAATTTTATAGGGTGGATCCAAAAGGTTTGCCCAGCAAATTTTTTTTAAAATTGCACGAAAATTAGGTGGTGTATCGAATGAGTGACGAAAAATATTTGTTTTGCCCTGTCTCTAATTTTTTCTACTCACCTTCATTTTTTTTTGAAAGCTCTGATAGTGGCTTTTAGCACCCAACCAGTTAACAGCTGATGAACCACCTAATTAGATCACCCCGATTTTATTATTTTTTTTCGAATTTTATAGGGTGGATCCAAAAGGTTTGCCCAGCAAATTTTTTTTACAATTGCACGAAAATTAGGTGTTGTATCGAATGAGTGACGAAAAACATTTGTTTACCCTGACTCTAATTTTTTCTACTCACCCCCCGCCCCCTCCCCCTCCCCCCCCCCCTTCCCGTCATTACGGAACAATTTGCTGATTGAACTTTGTTCTAACGTAACCTTTTGCTAACTTCTATTATTTTATAACCTATTCGGATCTTTATATCATGTTCTGAGTGCAACAAGGCGACATTACAATGTTTTACTGTTGCAGATGGCGCCTTGTCGCATGGATGGACAATATGTAACTAAGGAATGTTATACGCTGACCCACAGAGAGGAATAGAATTGTGATGTTTTGTCATACTTTACAATATATAAAACACAATGTTAAGAACTATGAGACCTCGACTTTTGTATGCTCACTGTTGCTGACTGTCTGTTAAATAGATTTTCATTTTGTTATCAAAGGAGGAAAGAGGAATAGGATATCCCCAGCACATAAATCATCTGCTCTGATCAAACTGATTGATTGATTATCCATTGGTTTTCAGTTGTTTGTACTGTATGAAAAATCTGAATTCACATATTCGGAAAATTTAGGTCTCATAGTCGACAGATACAATCAGGGACGTCGGAAGCATTTCAGGGCCGAGGGGGTCAGCCCCGGGAGAAGGGTATTTACTCGCATTGGCAACCTCACCTTTCATGCCGAAGCATGCATGTCTCGAAGGCCAAAGGCCCGAGATGGGGGAGTTTGAGAGGTGCCCCCTCCGATTTGGAGGGAGCTGTTCCTCCCCAACTCCTCCAACTCTCCCATTGAATTTTGAAAGCTCCTAGAACGGATTCGGGTCGTATTTTAGCTTTAGTTCGAGAATAAATAAGTGAAACAATTGAATGACGAACCCGGGAATGGCATTTTCTGTCCTTCTCGCTCCCGTGGTCCGAAGACAGGAAGGGCAGCTGCCTCCTCTGCCCCCGTGTTTCCGGGTCCCTGGATACAATATACTTACATCGTCTGGTTCCACCTCCATGATCACTGGTGACGAACAATTTAGCGTAAGGTATCATATAACCTGAAAGATCATCACGTAACTGTAAACCCTGAAAGAGAATGTTATACTTTAAACACACAGGATGAAAGAAGAATATAACATTATGATTTGGATGGTTCTTAGCGAACTGCTATTGAATACGTCGCATAACTAACTGTTTTGTATTGCCACCGGAACTATAACTGCCGATGAAGGGATAACTTCAGCAGACAGGGAAAGCTGACATGTTGCTTGTTTATGTTCTGGAAATCGCATTTCGAGATCTCCAATACATTCCTGAATTTCATTTTTAAATTTAGTGCTCTATGAAGTGGACAGAGCCAAAATTCTAAAAGTGGGTCACATAACGCTTGTTTAGATATTTGTGTGTAGATAGATCTTCAGTGGGCTGTATACCAGTAAACTGATTACAATATAACATTTCAACAAACAAGAACATAAGCCAGTACACAGCATGGAAATGGTATAGCCTGAAAGGCTGTCTTCCTGCCATTTCCGTAAAAAAGGAAGATATCAAATCGCTTTGGCATCAGTGTAACGAAATGCTTTCCCCCAAACAGTGTTATCTAATCTTTTATTTGTGATTCGTTGGGGCTAGATGGTATTGGAGGATTAAGTGTTGGGAAAAAGAGGATGAGATACCAGAGGATATGGATGGCGGATGACACAGTCGGGGCACGCTGGGTTGTGACATTTATGTATATTTGTGTATATTTATCGGACAAAGGTATTTTGCAGCGGCGTATTTGTTGCTCTTGATAGGATCAAACAATATTGTCTAGTTGACACAGATATCTCATAAATGTTAAGGGTACTTTTATGAAAATTCATATTTATTGTAAGCATTTTTTCGTTTTTAATATCGCGATCAACTCTAAGCAGTGGTTGTCAACTAGGTAATTGAGTATTATTCTTGCATTGACTTATAACTGATACAGCCAAGTAATAACGTCTGTTGACAAATCACAATAAAAAACTTATATTGGTATATCCCAATAAAGACTTTTATTGGCATATCCCAACAAAGAATTATATTGATATATTCTTGTGAAGACTTGTATTGATATATTCTAGTAACGACTTATATTGATGTATTCCAATAACGACTTTTATTGATATATTCTAGTAATGACTTATATTGATATATCCTCGTAATGACTTATATTGATATATTCTAATAATGACTTATATTGGTATATTCTATTAATGACTTATATTGATATATTCTAATAATGACTTAGATTGATATATTCTAGTGATGACTTATATTGGTGTATTCTAATAACGACTTATATTGATATATTCTAGAAATGACTTATATTGATATATTCTAGTTATGATTTGTATTGATGTATTCTAATAACGACTTATATTGATATATTCTAGAAATGACTTATATTGATATATTCTAGTTATGATTTGTATTGATGTATTCTAATAATGACTTATATTGATACATTCTAGTAATGACTTATATTGATACATTCTAATAATGACTTATAATGATACATTCTAGTGATGACTTGTACTGATGTATTATAATAATGATTTATAATGCTCTATTCTAGTATTGAATTATATTGATATATTCTAGTAATGACTTATGCTGATGTATTCTAATAATGACTTACACTGATATATTCTAGAAATGACTTATATTGATATATTCCAGTAATGACGTAATGACGTATTGATATATTCTACTAATGATTTGCATTGATGTATTCTAATAACGACTTATATTGATACATTCTAGTAATGACTTATACTGATCTATTCTGGCAATGATACATTCTAGTAATGACTTATATTGATACATTCTAGTAATGACTTATACTGATCTATTCTGGCAATGATACATTCTAGTAATGACTTATATTGATACATTCTAGTAATGACTTATACTGATCTATTCTGGCAATGATACATTCTAGTAATGACTTATATTGATACATTCTAGTAATGACTTATACTGATCTATTCTGGCAATGATACATTCTAGTAATGACTTATATTGATACATTCTAGTAATGACTTATACTGATCTATTCTGGCAATGATACATTCTAGTAATGACTTATATTGATACATTCTAGTAATGACTTATACTGATCTATTCTGGCAATGATACATTCTAGTAATGACTTATATTGATATATTCTAGTGATGACTTATACTGATGTATTCTAGTAATGACTTATATTGATATATTCTAGTAATGACTTATATTTATATTTTTTGTTTTTCATTTTGTTTTCATTCAGATATAGATGGCAGTGTATAAATGAAGTTGACATGATAAGACATACAATTCAGTAACAGTATTTAACAGCTGGAAATAATGAATAGTTGTCAATAATAAATGCAAATACTGTGTAGATAAATTTGGATTTTTTATCGAAAATGTTGCTCAAGCAGATTTGGGTTCACGCTTGAGACAAACTGACATATTCTAATAATGACTTATATTGATATATTCTAGTATTGACTTTTATTGATACATTCTAATAATGACTTATATTGATATATTCTAGTATTGATTTATATTGATACATTCTAGTAATGACTTATATTGATATATTCTAGTATTGACTTATATTGATGTATTCCAATAATGACTTACATTGATATATTCTAGTTATGACTTATATTTATTTATGATTTATTCTGGTAATGACTTATATTGATATATTCTAGTAATGACTTCTATTGATATATTCTAATAATGACTTATATTGATATATCCTAGTTATAACTTGTATTGTCCGTCTAGGAGTTAAATGGAGACATGGTATTGACCAGATAATCATGTGTGCTCTAATACTTCGAGAACCCAACCAACTCCGTTTCCTCATCATTGTGTCTTATCAATTATTACCAAACCACCCAGTCACCGTGTCTTATCATTTACCACTCACCAACCGACCCCGTCATTGTGTCTTACCATCTAGCAGCCACCGACGCCATTGTATCTTATAATTCAACACCCACCCACCCATCAGTATGCCTTCACCCACCCACCCATCAGTACGCCTTATCATTTATCACTCACCCAAACCTCGTCATTATGTCTTATCATTCCCCCATCTTTGTGACCTTTCACTGAATGCATCCTGCCATTGTGTCTTATTACCACCACCTCTCCCCTCTGACCTATAATTTAAAAACCACCTACCCTTATCATTGTGTCTTAGCATCCACCAAAACCCAGCAATGTTTTTCATCATTTACCATCCATCCCGTCTTATAATTCACCACCCTTCAGACACTATCGTTATATCCTATCACTTACCATCCACTACGTTATTGTGTTTTATCATTTACCACCTACCATCTTATCATTTACCACTTACTCTTTCAACTTGTCTTATAATTTATCACCTATCCCGTCACTGTGCCTATCATTTACCACCCACCGAACCCTATTATTGTATTTTGTCATTTATGATCCACACGCAAATGTGTCTTATCATTTACTCCCCACCACAGCATCGTGTCTTATAATTGTCCGTCGTTGTGTCTTATCATTTATAACCCAACCACTCCATCATTGTATCTTATCATTTACCAGAAACCAACCTCAGTCATTGTGTCTTATCATTTACCATCCACCATGCTATTGTGTCTTTTCATTTACCACCCACCATTCCATTGTGTCATCATTTAATTCATCCTTGCCATTGTGTCATATCATTTATATTGCACCCGTCATTGTATTTATGATTCAACATCCACAAATCCCCGTCATTGTGGCTTATCATTCATCCTTCCACTGAAACTCTTCAATGTGTCTTATCATTTTCCATCCACCCGGTAATTGTGTATTTTCCTTTACCACCCATTCCACTATTGCTTTTTACGATTCACAACGACCGGACACCATCATTGTTTCTCAACATTGAGCATCCGCCCATCATTTTGTCTTATTATTTACCATCCACCACCGCCATTCTCTGTTATCATTTATCAACCACCCCATCATTGCATCGTATCATTTATCAGCCTCCCCATTATTGTTTCTTATCATTTACTACCCATCCAGCCATTGTGTCATATAATTTACCACCCACACCCGTCATTTTGTATTATTCACCAACTACCAACCCCATCGTTGTATCTTAACATTTTCCATATACACCGCCAGAATGTATTATCATTTACCACCCACCCGACCATATAATTTGCCACCCTCCGAACCCCATCATTGTGTCTTATAATCATCAATCACCGACTCCTGTTATTCTGTCTTACCATTCACACAACAAATCTTTTTATTTCCAGTGAAACAGAATACCGCGTTTTGATTAGCTGAGAGGTACGGTGTAACTTGCAATTCACAGTAACTTTTTTACACCGTGGTTAACCGCGGAGTAAAAACAAGAATACACAATAGCAAGCTTTATAACTTCTGCTCGGTTATGTTAGAACAAAATTAAAAATACAGGAAATTTAATATTTATGTGCAATAAAATATTACAGTTATGGATGTCATTGGAACTGGCTCATTGAGCCAGTTCCAATGACATACATATTTGTCTGGTTTTATTAAGAAACTTACAAAGTTCAAATGTTCTGTCAGTTTTTGCCAACAATGTAGATTAAAGTATAAAGTACACCAAACTTCTTGGAAATAAATCCGTTATCCTTGTGTTTTCCAGGGTGTATGGGAGTTTACACCGGCCTGGGAACTCATACACCCTTCGGCTTCGCCTCAGGATGTATGAGTTCCCAAACCGGGGTAAATTCCCATACACCCTGAAAAACACAAGAATAACAAAAAGTGTCTTATATTTTTACCTTCCACCTCGTCACTGTGTCTTATAAGTCAAAACCCACCAACTCCCTTCATCGCATCTTATCATTTACCACCAATCCCGTAACTGTGTCTTGTCATTTATGATCCACCCACCATTGTGCCATATCATTTACAATCCAACACATTGATTTGTCTCATAATTCCCCATCCACCAAACCCAACCATTGAGTCTTATCATTTATTACGCAACTGCTCCTTCACTGTGTTCTATTATTTACCAGCAACCAATCCCAGTCATTGTGTTCTATCACTTACCACTCACAACTCCATTGGCTTATCACTTACCCCCACCCCTGCCATTATGTCGTGTCATTTATCTTCCACCCCTTCATTGTGTCTTATTATCGTGGCTTAACCTACCACCGACATTGTGGCTTATCATTCAACACCCACTGAACAATGTCCATTTGTCTTATCATTTTCTACCCACCCCGTCATTGTGTCTTTTCCTTTACAACCCGTCCCGCCATTGCTTCCCCACCACAGACTCGCGCCATTGTGTCTTAAAATTCACCATCCATCGACCCCGCCATTGTGTCTTCTCAACCATCACCCACCGAACCCTGTCCTCGTGCCGCATTATTTACAAACCACCAACTCCCGTAAGTGTGTCTTATAATTCACTACTCACCAACTTTCATCATCGTGTCTTATCATTCACCTCGCACACCATCATTGTGTCTTATCATTTACCATCCACCAATCTCCACCATTGTGTTTTATAATTCACCACACCCACCGACTCCCGGCATTGTATTTTATCATTAACCACCCACCCTATCATTGTGCCATATAATTCATTAACTGCTGACCCCTTCATTGAGTTTTATAATTTACCACCAACACTTTTATTAGATTTTATCATCCCCGTCAATGTGTCTTATCAGTTACCGCCTACTCAACCTAACACTGTGTCTTATTTACCATTCACTCCGCCATTGTGTCTTAATATTTAACACCCACCCGCCCTTGTGTTTTACAATTCATAGCTCAGAATCCCCATCATTGTGTCCTATATTTCACCAGCCCATATCTTTGTGTCTTATAACTCACCAACTACCAACCTGTTGTTGTGTCGTCATTTACTACCCACCCATGTGATTGTGTCTTATCATTTACCCCTCACCACACCACTGTGTCCTATCATTTACCACAACGAAATAATTGTGTATTTCCATTTACCACTGACCCCCGCCATTGTGTCATGTCACTAAACATCTATCCCCTGCCATTGTGTCTTATAATTCACCTGTACCAACGCCAGTCATTGTGTCTAATAATTAACCACCCACCAAACATCTGTCATTACCTCTTATAATTCACCACTCACTGACCCCTGCGAACCCTGTCATTGTGCTTTATCATTTTCTACTCACTAAACCCCATCATTGTGTCTTATAATTCACCATCCGCCGACATCTGCCATTATCTTTTATCATTTGCCATCTGCCACTGTCATTGTGTCTGAATAATTTAGATACCCCTTGTCATTGTGTGTTATAATTCACCACCCACCACATCATTGTGACTTATTATTTACCATCTACCCCACTACAGTGTGGTATCATTTTCCTCACACTGCCCCATTGGGTTTTATGATTTACCACCCGTCTCCGTGTTGTGTCCTATAATTCACCACCCACCGCCTCTGTCATGGTGTCACCATTTGGCACACATCACAGTCATTGTGTCCTAACATTTACGACGCACTTTCACATTGAATCTTTCAATTCAACACCAACTACGTCACTATATCTTATCATTTACCACCCATCCCTGTCATTGTGTCTTATAATTCACCATCCATTGCCCCCTGTCATTGTGCCATCGTTCATCACACACCACAGTCATTGCGTCTTAACAGTTACAACCAACCTTCCCAATGAATCTTTTAATTCACCACCACCACGTCTTTGTACCTTATCATTTACCACCCACTGTATCATTGTGTCATATCATTTATCACCCAGTACATTATTGTGTCTTATCATATACCATCAACTACCTATCTTTGTTTTACAATTCACCACCCACCGACCCAGGTCATTGTGCCTTATCATTTACCACCCACTTAACCCCATCA
The DNA here is from genome assembly GCA_031216915.1 of Pictodentalium vernedei. Taxonomy (NCBI): domain Eukaryota; kingdom Metazoa; phylum Mollusca; class Scaphopoda; order Dentaliida; family Dentaliidae; genus Pictodentalium; species Pictodentalium vernedei. The sequence goes on along the minus strand of CM062289.1, from coordinate 128,693,406 downwards.
TTGTGTCTTATTATTTACCATCCACCTTGTCATTGTGACTTAAAATTCACCACCCAACAATTTCCATCATTGTGTCTTATCATTTGCCACCCACCTCCATCATTTTGTCTCATTATTTACCATCGACCACCTTATCATTGTGTCCTGTAATTCACCATCCCCATCTTCCGCCATTGTGTCTTATAACTTACCATCCAGCCCGTCATTGTGTCTTATCATTTACCCTCCACCTTGTCACTTTGTGTCATAATTTACCACCCGCTCACTCCCGCCATTTTGTCCCATCATTTAGCATCCATCCATTCATTATGTCTTATAGCTGACTTTCATTTGTCATCAGCCACGCCAATGCGTCTTATCATTCATGATCCACTGATCCTCGCCAGAGTCTCATATGATTTACCACAAACCCCGTCATTGTGTCTTTTTATTTACTATGCAATCCATCCACCTCGTCATTGTGTCTTGTCATTTACCACCCATCCCACCATTTTTTCTTATAATTCAACACTCGCCAAAAACCTATCGTTTTGTCTTATCACTTATTCCACCTCGCCATTATATCTTATCATTTCCCACTCTCACTCACCATTGTGTCCGTCATCGAGTCGTATCGGTTTCCGCCTACCGACTCCCGCAATTGTTTCTTATAATTCACCACCCACTGAACCCCTGCGATTGTCACTTATAATTTCCCACCCACCAACCTACATTACTCTGTGTCTTATCATTCATCACACACCCAACACCGTGAATGTGCTTTATCCTTTACCACCCACCCCGTCATTGTGTCGTTTTATTTACTATGCACGACTGACATTGCTCCTTATGATTCACAACCCACCAGTCCTCCGTAATTGGGTTTTATCATTTACCATCCACCTCATCATTGTGTCTTGTCATTTACCACCCACCCACCATTTTTTCTTATAATTCAACAGTCGCCAAAACCCTATCATTTTGTCTTATCACTTACCCCACCTCGCCATCATATCTTATCATTTCCCACTCTCACCCAGCATTGTGTCCGTCGTCGCGTCTTATCGGTTTCCGCCTACCGACTCCCGCAATTGTTTCTTATAATTCACCACCCACTGAACCCCTGCGATTGTCACTTATAATTTCCCACCCACAAACCTACAACACTCTGTGTCTTATCATTCATCACACGTTCACCACCCGTGAATATGCTTTATCCTCTACCACCCACCTCGCCATTGTGTCTTTTTATTTACTATGCACGACTGGCATGGCTCCTTATGATTCACAACCCACCAGTCCTCCGTAATTGGGTTTTATCATTTACCATCCACCTCATCGTTGTGTCTTGTCATTTACCACCCACCCACCATTTTTTCATATAATTCAACACTCGCCAAAACCCTATCATTCTGTCTTATCACTTACCCCACCTCGCCATTATATCTTATCATTTCCCACTCACACCCATAATAATAATAATAATAATAATAATAATAATAATAATAATAAATAATAATAATAATAATAATAATTTTAAAGCCTAGAATCCACACACGGTGCTCAATGGCTGTACAATAATTGCATACATACATATACACACATACACATACATTCTCTCATAGATACATTGATACATGGATCACTATTATCGTTTATTGGTGCCCAACGCCACATCAGCAACCGAGGCTATATCGTGGCGATAAGCGACAGAACCCAAAAGAAAAAGGGTATTGAATTAAAACAAAATAAAAAAAAATTAAAATTTGTTTTAAAAAATACAACTTTACCAAAAACGAGTATGTGAGTGTAACTTGACGAGTAACGAGGCAATCCTCATTGACTAGGTCGCACCTACGCACCTGGTAATGTCAGTTTATGACCAAAATTAAAAGACCACTGAAGGAAATGCCTTTCGAAAAAGGTATGTTTTAGTACCAGACATGAATGATTCAAGTGATTTACTATTTTTTATGTCGATTGGAAGAAAATTCCTAAGCATTTGGCCAGTAACCGCAAAGGCCCTATCACCAGCACTAGTAAATTTGGATACGGGCTGAACCAGATTGAGTTGACCTGGTGACCTAAGAGACCTCGGTGGTTTGTGGACGGTAAGAAGATCGGATAGGTAGGATGGTGCAGATCCCGAGATACACTTAAACCCCAAAAGGACAATTTTAAATTGAATTCTTTGCTTAACGGGTAGCCAGTGTAACTCAGAGAGTACTGATGTTATATGGCAGTACTTTTGAGTTCTGGTTATGACCCGTGCAGCACAATTTTGGATGTGTTGTAGCTTTTCAAGAATAGATGTTTTAGAGCCAATCAGAAAAGAGTTGAAGTAGTTGAGGCGACTGGTAACAAAGGCGTGGACAAGCTGTTGTGATGTCTGCGTATCAATGAAGGGTCGAATTTTGCTAATATTTCTAAGATGAAAAATGCACTGCGAGAGACATGTTTGATATGTTCATCAGTGGCCAAATTTTCATCCATGAAATAACGTAAGTTTCGAACACAGCTACTGGGTTTTATCGCAGAACCTCCAATATTGAGGGACAGTTTGGATATTTTTTAAAGTTGATGAGGTAGACCTATATATATTACTTCTGTCTTGTCATCGTTCAATTTAAGAAAGTTTTTAGTCATCCATGGCCTGATGTCTGAAATACAATGTTCAGTCTTACTGCATGCTTCAGGCTCAAAGGCGTGAGTAAAACTAATATACAGCTGTGTGTCATCTGCGTAAAAATGAAATTCAAGGCCATGGCTTCGGATAATGTCACCTAGAGGTAAGACATAGACAGTGTACAGTAGGGGACCCAACACCGATCCTTGAGGGACGCCAAAACGTTGTGTGACCTTGTCTGACGACTCACTGCCAATAAGGACAATCTGTGTTCGATCATTAAGGTACGACGAAAACCAATTAAGTGCTCGGTCAGTAAGGCCTATTCTCACTGCCAGTCTTTCAATAAATATATTATGGTCTATGGTGTCAAAAGCGGCGCTTAAATCCAACAAAACAAGACATGTTAGGTTGTGCCTGTCCGTGGATAGGAGGATATCATTTTGGACCCTTAGAAGCGCCGTTTCTGCACTGCAGTTAGACCTGTATGTAGATTGGTTAACTTCGGCTAGGACGTGGGCTGCCGAATGAGAATTCAGCTGAGAATCCGCCGCACGCTCAATAATCTTTGATAGGAATGGAAGATTAGAGACCGGTCGGTAGTTTATCAGAACCTCTGGGTCAAGTGTTGGCTTTTTGAGAAGAGGTTTTACTAAAGCGTGTTTCATGCTTGTCGGAAAGATGCCAGAGTGGAGGGAGGCATTGACCAGTTTCAAGATCGGTGTAGTTAACTCCGAAAGAGATGCTTTTAACAACCAAGTTGGAATGATATCTAGCATGCATTGCTTAGATGGTGCCTTGGATATTAACCTCTGGATATCTGTTGTAGCCAAAGGTTTGAATTGGGACAACTGTGCAACAGCTTTAACACAGGTGCATGGCATGTCGGCCATCTGTCGAAGATCAGATTGTGAGCTTGTATCAAGCGAAGCTCTGATAGTCTCATTTTTTCAGAAAAGAAAGAAGAAATTCTATTCGCAAGGTCTTTGGATCACGAATGCTCTGGGAGTACGGTTGTCTTTTGACAATACAGAAGCTTCTCAAGAACGACAGACAGCGGCATTAGGGGAATTAACATTAGCTGACAATAAGTCCGAAAAGTATTTCTGTTTCGCGGATTTGACCAGTTTGTTAACAACATTTCGCTGGTTGACAAACATCTCTCTGTGAAGACATAGTTTCGTTTGCCGCCACTGAAGCTCTAGTTTGCGTCGTAAATCTTTTGCGCGCTTAACCTCATCACTGAACTACTGTGAGCAAGGGCATACGCTAAAAGTGCGTGTTTGCTTAGGCGCAAACTTGTCAATAACCTCTTGAAGTCAGCCAGTGAGGATGTATTCAATGCTGTCAACAGTTTGCATCTCGTTAATTTTAGCGATGGGAGACGAAGCAATAGCATCCTCGAGCTTAGCAAAGTCAGTACTTCGGTACTTGCAGTATGTGACTTTCTTCCGGACAGGGGAGGGAAGAGGAAGTGCCAAATCGAAGATAATCATAAAATGGTCAGAGATTGCAGGATCAACAATTAATACATTTTAACAAGATCAGCCTCATTGTGTCTTATCACTTACCAACCACCAACTATTGTATCTTATAATTTACCATCCACGCAAATTATCTTGTCTCATCATTTACCACCCACCGAACCCGTAATTGTGACTCTCCATTTATTACCCATCCCGCCATTTTGTCTTATAAGTTACAACTTATTAAGCCCTGTCATTTTGTCTTACAATTCACCGCCCACCAGATCCCATCATTGTGTCTTATCACATGCCCCTCTCCCCATCATTGTGTAATATAATTCATCATCCCTCGAATCCTGCCATTGTATCTTATCATTCATCAACCACTGAACCCCGTCATTATATATTACTCAAAGTTTGCTAAGCACCAAGTTTCTCCAACTACCTGTTTTACGTTTTAGTTGAAATATTGTAATGAAAAGTGTATATATTTTTTATTTAATTATATCTTTAATGATTTAAGTACAGAAATTAAGATTTTGTTTGTGTTTGACATTATTTTTCAGCTTTTGAATACGATAACCATGGATATTATTGGTAAAAGAGTAAATTTGTCAATTTGCCAAAAAGTTGATGGAGTGAACTGGTATGGGTTCAATATCGAGTATGACACCCATTACTGTTAATTACAGCTTGACAACGCCTTCTCATGCTCCCAATCAAGTTCCTGGTGGTCCTTTGTGGGATGTTGTTATATTCTTGGACAAGCATAGCACCAAGCTCCTGGACACTTCTTGGCTGGACTGGACGTACTGAAATTGAAAGCTGTAACTCATTCTAGACATATTCGATTGGATTGAGGTTAGGGGATCTTGCTGGCCAGTCCATACGCTCAATCCCCTCCCTCTGTCGGTACTCCCCGACAGCATGGACAACACGAAGACGGGCATTATCGTCCATCAGAATGAATCTATCACCCACTGCGCCCGCATATAGACTGACGTAGACATCCAGGATTTAATCAATATACAGATGTGCGGTCGATGTACTACATTCAAGGACACAGAGCTCTGTACGTCAATCCCTGCTGATGCCGCCCCAGGCCATGATTGGCCATCCACCATAGCGGTCATGTTCATCAATGTTGGCTGCATGGAATCGCTCTATCTGTGTGGCATACCTTAGAACGCCTATCTGTGTGGTCTAGGCAGTACCTTGACTCATCTGTAAAAAGGACAGGTCGCCAATCTTCTCTGGTCCATCCGACGTGGTCCATGACCCATTCATATCGTGCCTGGCGGTGGTTCTGGGGCAGCGGAATGCGAATACATGGTCTTCTCGAACGGAAACCACCTTCGTGCAACTTTGCCCACCCAGATAGTCTGCGTCGAAGTATTTACCCTAGATGCATTCTGAAGGTCACTGCGAAGCTGGGTTGCTGTAGCAAAGCGGTTCCTACGGGCCTGAATGACCAAAAACCGGTCTTCAGCTGCAGATGTTGCCTTGTCTCTGCCACCACCATGCCGTGTTGCTGGTGTGCCATATTGCTGTAATCTTAGCCAGGCACTGGTGACCACCGTATGGTGCACACCAAGGGCTTCACCAACCTGACGGTGGGTAGCCCCTTGCTCCACCATCCCTACACATTTCTGCTTCAGACAAATGTCTTCTTACATTTGCATTTGCCATATTTTATCATTAAATTACAAGAGTTTGTATTAAATGAAGATTGAATACCCTACACATGTCATGTACATGTAGACAGTACACGAAAACATCTTGTAAATCAAGGGGTACATGCTTTCCATGACTGTCACGAAAAGTCTGCCTGTCAAAAGAGCTAATGTAAACATCTCAATACATTCCTCAATCATATCCACCAAAAATATCGCAAATATGTCACAAGCAAATTTCACAACGATGTGTCAAATATTTGGTGCTTAGCAAACTTTGAGTAGTATACGTTATCATCCCGTTACTGTGTCTTATTCAATACCACCCACTAGCACCCACCAGTCCGTGTACCTCATCTTCCACCATCCACTGACTCCGTCATAGTGTCTTATAATTCACCACTCACCGACCCCTGTCATTCAAGGGTTGAAAATGATATTTTCAACCCATCCACGTCATTGTGTTTTACAAGTTACCATCCACTCCTGTCATTATGTCTTATCATTTACCACCAACACACCATTGTGTAGTGTCATTTGTCATGCACCCCGGCACTGTGTATTATCATCCATCAACCGCGGGTCCTCCTCAATATGTCTTATAATTTACCACTTTCCGGCCCCTGTCATTGTGTCTTATCATTCATCACCCACCAGACCCCGTAATTTGTCTTGTCATTTAACACCCATCCTGCCATTGCGTAGTATAATTTACCATCCATCGGATCAGCGTGTCGTATCATTTACCACCCATCCCATCATCGCATCCTATCATTAATCTCCCACTGAACCCCATGGCTGTGTGTTATCATTTACCTTCCACCCCGCCGTTGTGCCTTTTAATTCACCACCCACTTCCCTGTCATTGTTTCCTATAATCCACCAGCCAACGGCCCCCATCAATGTGTCTTATGATCTACACTCACCCCATCATTGTGTCTTTCCATTTATCATGTACCCCAGCACTGCTTCTCATCTTCCACCACCCACCGGATCACATAATGGTGTTTTATTATTTACCCTCCACCCTGTCTTTGTGTCTCATCATTTACCATACACTCTGCCTTTACATCTTGTCACTTACCCCCCCCCCCCCCCCCCCCCCATCACCGTGTGTTATAATTTACCACTCACATCCGTCATTGTGTATTATAACTTACCACCCACCCCGTCATTGTGTATTATAATTTACCACCCACACGCATTATTTTGTCTTACCATTTACCGCCCACCGTGCATCGCCATTGTGATTTGTCATTTACGACCCACCTCACCATTGTATCTGATAACTTTCCACCCACCCAACCCTGTCATTGTGTCTTATAATCCACCCCCCCCCCCCCCCACCATACCCCATCACTGTGTCTTATAATTCACCACTCACCAACCCCGTCATTGTGTCGTATCATTTACCTCCTACCCCGTCATTGTGCCATATAATTCACCGCCCCTCAAATTCTGTTATTTCGTCATATCACCACCTAACCTCATCATTGTGTTTTATCATACATAATTTTATACCTAATCATTTACCATCAACCCTATCATGGTATCTTGAAATTTACCCTCCATCCCGTCATTGTGTCTTAGCATCTACCACCCACCCATGTCGTTGTGTCTAATCATTTACTACCCATCACATCATTGTGTCTTATCACGTCAGTGAGTCTTATTATTCATCACCTACTGATTCCCCTCATTGTGTGTTGATCATTTACCACACACCCCATCATTGTGCTTTACCATTTACCCCCATCGTCATTGTGTCTTATAATTCATCAACCACCGGCCTCCGTCATTATTGACCCCGTCCCATCATTGTGCCTTACCATTCCCCACTCACCCCGTCATTGTGTCTTATAATTCATCAATCACCACCACCCTTATTGGGTCTTATAATTCCCCAGCCATCGATCCCCACTGTGTTTGATCTACATCACTCACCAAACTCCGTCATTGTGTCCTCTCATTTACCACCCACCTTCCGCCATCCCGCCATCATTGTATTCTATAATTTACCACCCACTCACCCCGTCAAGGTATCTTATAATTTACACCCCCCCCCCCTCGCCCGTGAGTTTGTCTTATCATTTACCACCCACCCCATCATCTTGTCATATTATGTACCACCCATCCCGCCATTGTGTTATTAACTGCTCACCGCGTCATTATTTCTTAAAATTTCTACCCACCGATCCCGCCATTGTGTCTTTGTTATTTCCCATCCACCCCGTCAATGTGTACTATCATTCATCACCCACCAAACCCCGTCATTGTGTCTTATCATTTACCACTCTCCCCGCTACTTCATCGTATTCTACACTACCCACCAAACCCTGTCATTGCGCCTTACCATTTATCACACACCCCGACATCGATATCCATCACGTCATTAACAAAATTTTCAACAACGTTAGCCAATGTGAATAAACCATGCAAATATTAGTAAAACTGGAACTTGTCTTTTACTCGGAATGACCAGTATTTCACATATAAAGGGACAACGCAAAAAGAAAGAATAACATTCCGATATCCTACTCTCTATGTTCTCAACGGGGGATAAAATAAGAGGGACGTGACAACCGTTACTTATTCTTATTCGATAAATTTGGTTGATAACGAATGTCGAATAAGGAACAGAGAATAAGAAACGGTTGCCACGACCGTAAAAAAACAGAGAAGAGTGAAATAATATCATCAAAAATGAATCAGTGATAGTAGTATGTCGTGTACCCGGACGAGCAAGATTTGGGGGACCTCGGTGGGCGAGCTCGGAAGTTACGTCATGTCACCTGACACAGTGGCGTCATGTTGGGTTGTCATGGTAACCCGCGTGGGCGGCCGTGTTGTGACATCATTACCACAGTGATACGTGGTCTCAGTATGAATGTGCAGCGCGTGTTGCTATGGTGATACGTGTTTCTGTCAACAATTTTGTATACTGGAGACTGCCATCTTGATTTCTATGGTGGAGCGTGTTCGGTGGGTGTGTTCGATACAACAGTGTATCTAATTACCCAAATGGAACCGACAAGTTTTACTAGTTTGCATTCCCTCGGAATCCGTTGAGTTGCTTCTATCTATGTAACCATGTTATTGTTTCTCAGTCCACCCAGCCCTATTAGTTTGTTCTGGAGTATACTTCAAGAGTGTAGAACAGCCTAATCAGAGTTAGAACAATTATGCTTATCATTACTATATTTAGATTTCCTGGTCAGTTCTGACTAGTTTTAACCCTCTTCCGGGAACTCCAGTTCTTGTTTCGAACAGCATAAACCATCTTTCATTTATGCAGATCATCCAGTCTGTTTACTATACTACAACTAACTAACCAATCAGATCACTCCATTCATCTAAATCCCCCTCACTTTCACATCGTTATCCCTGATACAGGGGGATCCTAAGAATAAGCCCAGGAGTCAATCGATCTATAACCAGAACAGGCATCGCTCGGACGACTCGAATCCCATGTAGCAAATGAATTATCGAGCATTTGCTCAACCGAGTGACTCCACATACGACTCTTCGACTCATCTCGGTATTTAAGGATACTTATCACATGGTAATGTATCATTTGAGGATACCTTTTGATGATACCTCTTGACGATACCTTGGGGAGGATGGCTATTTGGGGATAGTTATGGTACCTAGAACCTGTTTATCCACTGCCTTCTACGCCACATCACACCATCCAGAGCTCCAAGGCCACTACTACTGACCTGTCTATGGTAACGATATCTGCACTATGACCAGCTTCACTGTATTCACCATAACCATAGTCCTCTACCGCCATTGCAATCTTGTACCATTACCGCCTTGTACCATTACTATTTGCTATCACTATTCTGTCCTGTGCTAGAATGTCTCAACCGTTACTTGTGCCACTACTCCGACTACTAGTACACTACTGCCGCTATGGGCCCCAGTTACTATCACTATCACACTTGTTTTTTTTTTACTACTGCTTGCTCAAGCGGCTCATATCTCATCGAGCAAATGACTTCCGAGTACACTGCAAAAAATATAGGTTCTCTTTAGAACCAGTTCTGTTTAAACAGTATTTATTTCAAATGAAATAAATTTATAAAGATTAACATCAAATATTAACAGAATTAAACATAAATTGAGGGGGTTTCAGCGGTAAGTTTAAAGCTGATACGAGGTTGTCTCAAATCATTATTAAGCAAAGGAGATATGAATAGTTGGCATATCGAACAAGTTTTGGTTCTATACAGAACCAAAACTGGTTCGATATGCCAACTGTTCATATCTCCTTCTTTTCAAAATGTTTGGCGACTGCGTTGAATAAGCTCCAAGTTTACTGCTGAATCTACTTCAGTTCATGTAATATTCTGTTAAAATTGAATGCTAATCTTGGTAAATTTATTTGATTTGAAATAAATACTGTTTAAACAGAACTGGTTTCATCTCAGGGACAAGATTAGAACCAGTTTTGGTTCTAAAGAGAACCTATATTTTTTGCAGTGTATTTGCTCAATGAGCAAATGCCCTTGCGACTCTTAGGCTCATTTCGGAAAAAAATAGTCTATGGCCTAAAAAGGGATTATGTAAGTGGGGTGCCGAGAAACGTGGTTGATGATTTGATTTCATCGAATGAGCTAAAAAGCCATGAGCGTAATTGCTCCATGACCCAATAAATGTTTTTGCGACTCGAATCGCATCGCCCAAATGAGCTATAGAGCAATTGCTCGTAATTCCTCGATAGGCAAATGCTCTTGTGACTCATTTCTGTAAAAGAGATTTTATAGGCATTCTGTAAAAGGGATTCCATAAGTGGGATTCCGCAAGTGGGATTTCAAGCTCCTATATAGCTCCTGGTAGTCTTACAGCTGTCTTCTGCCTGTCTCCAACTATCTGTCTTGTGATTAGCCTCTATTGTAGTCACCCAATACTGTAGTCTCCTACTACTCTTACAGCTTTGTACCATTACCATTGAGTTGTAGCACTACTTCATACTTCCCAGCTTTGCCTGACTCTGTCTCGACTCTGCCCCCCGTCAGGTCTTTAACAGACGCAACTAGATTGCTCCATTCATCTAAGCCCGTGTTTGTCTTTACATTTCCTTGACCTAGTGCACACTAGGGTACCCTACATGGAAGAAACAGTCTGTTGGTGGTACCGAGATGTGCTTGTGTGTTAGTGCACAATGCGTATACACCCCATGCAGCATATTGGCACATGCTGGATATGCCGATATGAGCCTGTATGCTTATGCACAATGTGCGCGCCACACATCAAGCACGTATGATGAAAAAGCGATTCTCTAACCACAGACATGTCCTAAAATGTGATTCCACAGAGCATGGGCTAGTGGTTGATTGGATGTGTTGGTAAGCTAGTGCACAGTGTGTCGCAATATGCGCGCATCACATGCTGCATATAGACACATACTGAATGTGCCAATATGCTAATGCACAATGTGCGCACAACACATGCAGCACATAGGCACATACGACGAAAAAGGCATTCTGTAACCACAGACATATCCTAAAAAGGGATTCTGTAAGGGGGATTCATATCTGACTCCGTGAAATGGGATTCCGTGATTTGACAAAAGCACTAGTGGCGCCATGTTGGGTTGTCCCAGTAGCCCACGTAAGCGGCCATGTGTGACGTAATTATCATAGTGAAACGTGGTGTCAGTACGTATGCGCAGCACATGTTTTTAGGATGACACATGTTTCCGTCGTCCATTTTGTATACTGGAGGTCGCTATCTTGTTTCTACGGTAGCATGTAGTTGCTATGTGACCCAAAACCCTCTAATAGGACGGGGGTGTGTTAGGAGGGTGAGTTGGATTTAATGTAAGTAGTTTTCTGTTTTGGATTTTCCCCAAATCTTCGTTTACCTCGTAGAATTACACAAATAGACCCGACAATCACTCCAAATTCACCCAAAATGACTTGATAAAGCCCCATTTTAGGCTTATAATAGTAGAAAGTAGTGCTATAGGACCGATAGGTCACCGAGAGTGGTGTTCGATTTAATAAGAGCAATTTTCCGGTTTGGATTTTCCCCAAATCCTCGGATGCATCGTAGGATTATCCAAACAGACTCGACAAGCTTTACTAGATCGGATTGCTTCGGAATCTGCTCTGCTTCTATCTATGTATCCATGTTGTTTTTCTGTCTATTCGGCTCCATTCGCTTATTCTAGAGTATACTTCAGTAGCGTACAAGAGCCTGTCAGTTGGAACGGTTTTTATAGTTACTATATTTAGCTTTTCTGGTTTGTACTGACTAGTTTTAATCCTATTCCGAGTACTCTTGTCCTTGTTCCTGGCAGCATGTTTCGTTTATCTGGACCATCCAACCGGTTCACTTTACTGCAACCAACTGTCCAATCCGATTATTCCATTCATCTAAACCCCGCCCACTGTCACATCGTTATCTGATACAAGGGTTCCAAAGAATAAGTCCAAAAGTCAATCGAGCAGAGATAGGTAATACTCGAATCTTAACGAGGAAATAAGCTATCAAGTAGTGACTCAAACAGACATCGCTCGGACGACTCGAAGCTCATCGAGGTAATTAGCTATCGAGCATTTGCTCAACCGAGTGACTCCACATACTGCTCTGCGACTCATCTCGGTAATTGACGATACCTTCAACATGGCTCCTATACAGATCTATCTCCTATACAGTTCCAGACTTCTAGACCATCCATCACCTTCATAGCTCCATGTTCACCATCTGTCCTAAGATCAACCTGTATGGTATTCACCTTTTGTGTGGTGTTCTACCGGCATTGCAGTCTTGTACCATTACTGCCATGTACCATTACCATTGGCTACCACAAATCTGCCCTGCGTTTGAGCATCTCAACCATTTCTGTATCGTGGCACAACTACAGTCATTGACACATTAATGCCGCTGCGGATCCCAGTTCATATTACTATCAAAATTGTGTTTTTTTCACTACTACTTGCTCGAACATTTCTCTACTACTTATACGAACAACTTTTCATACTTATTCCAGATTCCCCTATTAAGCTATCGAGCAATTACTGAAAAAGTCATTGCTCAAGCGACTCGAATCCCATCGAGAAAACCGTCTATAGAGCAACTGCTGGAACGAGTGACTCCACATACGACTCTTATGCCCATTTCGGAAAAAATGGGATTCCATAACACAGTCGTTTTCAAAATGGGATTCTCTTAGTGGGATTCCAAACTCTATACAGCTCCTGGTAGTTTTGCTATCGGCTTCCATCTGTCATATGATTTGCCTCTATTGTTGTCACCCAACTGTACAGTCTTCTACCACACTTACAGCTTTGTGCCATTACTACTGACCTGTAGCACTACTTCATATTTCCTAGCTATGTCTGACTATCCTGGTAACCTAAAGTTCCCCTACATCCTCATCTAGGTATTTGGGAACACGAGGACATAGGACAATCCCTCATTGGGGTATTATCTATCATTGCTCATATCTTCATCTGGAGATCGAATCGAATCATTGAACCATTTCGAATCGAATCAATTTTCGAAGCTTTCAAGGGCCATGTTACAACTGTAAAATTTATGAACCAAAATTTTAAAAATAGTAGTATGTCATGGACCCTGACAGGCCTCACTGGCAGGATATCATGCAGGGTCGCATATGCAACGTCATAGTCACTCGACCCACTGGCGTCATGTTGGGTAGTCGTGGAAGCCCATGAGGACGGCCATGTTGTTATGTTATTACCTAGTGATATGTGGTGCCAGTGCGCTTCAGCGGCGCGTGTTGTTAGGGTGATACGTGTTTCCGTCGTCCATTTTGTATACTGGAGGCCACCTTCTTGGTTTCTATGGTAGCACATGGTTGCTATGAGTCCCCGTCCCGATCATTCGATTCGATTCGATCGCGCTGATTCGGAAATGTTCCAATGGTCAAGATAGTCCGAAAACCATTCTACGTGTCTCCTTTGAAACTCTTTGCAGGAGACCTGGCTATAGAGCAAGGGTTCAAGGAGGTTCCGCTTCCATGACTATTTTGATTTCGTCCTGGGACATTTCGCTTTTATATTATGCATGATACATTGCCATGCCATAAGTATCCTCAGATACCCAGATGAGGGTATGAGCAATGATAGGTAATGACCCATTGAGGGATTTTCACATGGCCTTCATGGCCTCATACAATGAAACTGAGCTGCCGAAGGTCAATGGTTGTTCTGCTGATGTGCTTGAAGTGGGGTACATAGCGCTTGGTATTTCATAGGAACGCGTCTTATAGCATTACCTGCTACTCATATAAGCCCAAATGACCTTCGCCAAATCCGTGTCGGTATTTTGGGTTGAGTTTGGTGATTTGGAAGAATTGCCGGGTTGTTTGTGGTAATTAGATTTACTCCTATTCAATCGAACACATCTCCCTCCGAACATGACCCCTTTCCTTTAAGACGCCTTCCAGTCTCAAGCAAACGCTACCATAGAAACCAAGATGGCAACCTCCAGTAAATGAACGACGGAAACACGTATCCCCTCAATAACACGTGCTACGCAAGCGTACTGACACCACGTATCACTAGGGTAATAACGTCACTACATACCGCTCACGCAGGCTACCATGATAATCTTACATGATGCCACCGAGTCACGTGACTATGACCTCACATATGAGGTCCTGAATGAGATCCTGCCAATGAGGCCTGCCTGGGTACATGACATACTACTTGCGCCATTATCAAGTGACGCTATGGTTTAATTCCTGCGTGTCAATTAGGAAATTGATAAAATTACGCTTTATACTGGCCAATTATTGTAGATACATATAAATTATATTAATTATCGCTCTCGTCTTTAGTACAAATCAATTATAGGCCCATTCTATAAAAACAATAACATGAAAAGCCAATTTACTTAAGTTTTCTCAAAGAGGAAATGATTTGCATCAGTTTCAATATTGTCGATCAAACAACAAGAACACGTCCGGAAGTGAGGTTCCAGATATTAAATGAGCGGAACTGCGATAACAAGCAACGTCGGATTTGGTGTACGCGTTGTTAACTGCTGAAATAATGTTGTGACCAAAACAAACGAGTTTTAACTTCTTACCAAAAAGATGACTTCATAAACGAACCCCAACGGGTTTCGTCGGAAGCAGTAGGTAGGCTCAGTAACAATTTAATCCTACGACTGATAAGGTTCAAAAGGTTAAATAAGGGATGGTGCATCCTACCAATTAGTTGTTCATATAGTAAATATAAATGTTAGTATAAAAATGTTGTTTCTTACCCATAGGATAAAATAGGACCGACTACAGCCAAGGAAGGAAATTCGCCTCCCGGGTGGCACCAGGATTTCCCCGACGCGGGGGCTCTGCTCCCCGACAGAGGGCAAGAGGGACCTCGGACCCACCCACAAGCCACAAATTTAATAAGAACGATATAACTCTTAGCCCTTTACCTAAAGTAACGGCCAAGGCCGGCCAGCGCTATTCTCAAAAATCGCCAATTAATTTTCATTATTTCTTTCATTTTTTGTCTCAAAAACATAGGTTATGACCCCTCGTTGGAACGAGCTCGTCGAGCTCGTTTCAACGAAGGGCCATAACCTATGTTTTTGAGAAAAAAATAAAAAAAAATTATTCAAGAATTATTTTTGCAAGTGTCGTCTGCTTTTCAGGTTAGGAAAAGGGTTAATAGAGACTAGATGTGTGTCGACCAGTGATTGTGTAGAAAGTTTCTTGTATTAGACTAATATAGAACTATCGCAATGTAATTAACTCTGCCTATGCCACAGTGATTGTACACGCATCTCGTTTTCTCTGTTGTGCACGTGTATCAAGTCTTTGGGAGTATTATCTCTGTCTTCATGGTGTTTTCTCCCGACGAATTTGACCGATTTATACGACTGGGGGATGGGAGTAACCATCGTCGACCGGGGGCTGCGTCGTCCCCGATGCCCCTTGGCGCCAACCCTGTTGCCGCCTACTTGTTGAATAAAACACACCATGCATGGCAGCTCGGGTATAAATATTGTTCTGAGTGAGGCAAAAAGAGTTCGGATAGAGAGCTATCCGGTATTATTACCACTTTAGCGGGCATTCCCTAGTATATTAACGCGGCGCGGTGAAATTAAGTAATTCATAGCGTATTTAACTGAAAGCGGCCCACCGTCCGCGCCCTGTCACGATAATAATAGTAATAACATGATTTTGTTGTTCAGTGACTGAATAACAGCCCTCTGGCTTATTTATTAACGGCCCTTGCCTTCGTCTGGGGGTCTTCAATAAACCCTCGGGTTGTTATTCATTCCCCTAGGGTCGTTAATAAACCGTAACGCCCTCCAAACTCATGTTATTGTTATATTCACATAATTTTGTTTTATTGAGTTATGACAGAGCCACTGTCAGTGACGTGTTATTTTTTTCGGATAACCACTTAAAGGTTCCACACGTTTCTAAAAGTGTGAGTATTCGTTAATCAGGTATACAAGATAAGTAGTATGTCAGGTACATTTGAGGACTCATTTGGGGGACCCCGGTGGGGGACCCCGGAAGTGACGTCATGTCACGTGACCTAGTGGCGTCATGTTGTGTTGTTATGGTAACCCGCGTGAGCGGCCATGTTGTGACGTCATCTCCTTAGTGATACGTGGTGTGAGTGCGCATGCGCAGCGCGTGTTGTTAGGGTGATACGTGTTTCCGTCGGCCATTTTGTATACTGGAGGCCGCCATCTTGGTTTCTATGGTAGCACGTGATTGCTATGTTACCAATGGCTTCTAACAAGACAGGGGTATGTTTTGAGGGTATGTTCCTTTGCAGAAAAGTAAATCTGATTACCACAAACAACCCGACAATCCCTCCAAATCACCAAAATCCACCCGAACTCACCGAAATTGACTTTATTTGATACGGATTTCCCATTTTATTGGTTTTATTGACTTAGCACGTAGTGCCATAGTACTAAGGGGGTATAAGAGGTGCGTTCGATTGAACAGGAGTAATGTTCTGGCTTTGAATTCGCCCAGATTCCCTTTTTGGATCCCTATCCCATGACGTTTTATTTCCCAATAAGAATAGCACGTAGTGCTATAGGACAAATTTACCCAGAATTCTCTGCTTCTATCTATATATGCAATACTTTTCGTTTACCTGACCATGTTCCTTTATCCTGGAGTAAACTCCAGTAGCGTAGAAGAGCCTATTATTTTGAACAGCCTTGCTTATTATTACTATATTTAGCTATTCTAGTCTATTCTTGTTAGTTCTGACCCTATTCCAAGTACTCTTGTTGTTTCATTTATCTAGATCATTTATATAAATTATAACTAACCAATCAGATTGCTTGATTTCCCATGACCTGTATGCAGAGTTATCTCCCTTCTGTACAACAGAAGCCAATATCATTCCCAAAGCCAATATCATTCCCAAAGCCAATAAGCTATCGAGCAGTTACTGATAAGTCATTGCTCGAACGACTCGAAGCTCATCGAGCAAATGAGCCTTAGCGCAATTGCTCGATCGAGTGACTCGGCATATTGCTCGAATCACTCGAAGTCCCTCGAGCAAATGAGCTATCGAGTAATTGCTCGTTCGAGTGACTCCTCGAACGACTCTTCGACTCATTTCAGTATTTGAGGATACCTATGGCCCGGCATTGTATTATTTGAGGATATCTATCGAGGATACCTTTCATAGGATACTTATCTGAGGATACTATTACCTATATCACAAGGCATACCTATCTTAAATATCCCTTATATGCTAAAGAGCACGAGAGTAATTGCTCCATGAGCAATTGCTCGATCGACTCGAAGCTCATCGAGCAAATGAGCTTAAGAGCAATTGCTCCATGAGCAATTGCTCGAACGACTCGAAGCTCATCGAGCAAATGAGCTATCGAGTAATTGCTCGTTCGAGTGACTCCTCGAACGACTCTTAGACTCATTTCAGAAAAAGGGGTGCCGAAGGCCACATGTTTTCCAAAAAGGGGTGCCGAAATTGGGGTGCCTTCTGGAGAATCCCTTTTATGTCAAGTGAGCTATCGGGTAATTGCTCGATCGAGTGACTCGACATGCTGCTCGAACGACTCGAATCCCATCGAGCAAATGAGCTAACGAGCAATTGCTCGTTCGAGTGACTCCTCGAACGACTCTTAGACTCATTTCAGAAAAAGAGATTCCATAGCCATAAAAAAGGGATTCTTAAAAAGGGATTCTGTAAAATGGGATTCCTATTCGAGTCCATAAAATTTGGATTCCGTGTTTTAACATGGAATGCAATGGCAATGGCTGAATCTGTTCTCTTGTCGGGTATGTTATCTCCTGATATCTTCAGACCAGTTCTAGCTTTTTTGTTATGCCCCCTCGAGGGTATTATGCTGCGTCAACCTGCACGTTTTCTGAACGTCGTTCGTCTCTCGGCTGCTTGTGTTTGATTCCATGTTGGCTTCATCTTATACTATCTTATATTTTATCTTATCAATGTAATTCCTTTCTTCTTTTAAAGTATGTATCTATATACTTAAATATCTTTCATCAAATAGTTTAAACAATTTGCATTTGGTACACCGCCAGTAGTTCCGGTAATACTTATTTTGTTACTCAAATACCTTGGGGGACGACCAACATAAGCATCAAGCTTTCTGTCGAATCCCAGCATTTTTGTGATTTACCTAGTAATGTTTCTGTATGCTGCATTCACTGTTTCATAATTATATTTGTTTCTTTCCTTTATTGTAAATCATATTGTTGCAACTACAGTGCTTTTATTAATAAAATATTGTTTAAACTAAGCTTCGGTTACTGAATGCACAAATTATTGGTGCAAGCTTCGGTTTCAGAGTACCCGATTTATAGGTGACTGGAAAGCCTCAGTTACAGAGTATCTGATTTATAGGTGGCCGCAACGTCTCTGTTGTCTCTGTTGTCGAGTACTCGAATTGTACATGCAAGCTTCGGTTGCATAGTACCCGAATTAATAGTGATCCACAAGCCTCCTTTGCCGTGTTCTAGAATTATAGGAGACCGAAAAGCCTCGGTTACCGAGTACCCGAATTGCAGGTGCAAGCTTCGTTTACGGAGTACCCGAATTATAGGCGACCGGCAAGCCTCGGTTACAGAGTACCCTAGTTCTGGATTACTCTCTTTCTGGATTCCGTTATTCGCAATATTATCCGAATATTTTGGCCCAAGGCCACTGTGGGGGATTTTATTTATATTTCATCAAGGGTTAGAAACAATATTTTTTATTATACGCATGTTCTATGTAATCCCCATCTACAGCAACACTAAACCATGCGGAAAATGGAATAATACAATTCGTGCAACGCAATTACAATTTGAATCGAAAGCAACAGCTGACAATCGTCCCCTGAGTTCCAATGTGTTCTATGTGCCAGTAGGCACATGAAACACATTGGAACTCAGGGGACGAAATAGTAACACGAGTTCCCCTCGCAAATTTGGTTGGCGATAAAATTTGTTCTTTTTGTCGATAGCTGGCAAATGAATTGCTCAGTGTCCTTCTCACAATTGTTTTTATAGACGTGAAGGCGTGTAATAAACACAGAACGACACGCGCGTGTGAATGGGTTAATCGATATGGCACGAGTGCCAGCGCGGAAGGATAGAACTAGAGGCAGCACAGAACGACACGCGGCCTCTCGTTCTATCCTCCCGCGCTGGCACTCGTGACATTTCGATTAACCCATTCACACACGCGTGTCGTTCTGTGTATATACTAAACTTTTCAAGAGATTAAGTAGGTTTTTAACCAACCGATTAGAGTTAATTGGATCCGAGGTCTTTTCGCTTTTCCAACTCTATTTATAGCGATAATCAACTTGGTAACACTGGCATTGGATCCAAAGCACTTATTCATACAAACACTCTTGTGAGTAATGATGTTTATATTTGTATTCACTGCTGTGATATCGTCAAGTGGATGAGCATAAATTCTTTACGGTGTCATTATCTTGCGCACTCTTCAAAGAGGCGGTAATACGTGCAGACTTATACTCCAAACACAACATAATTTTTTAATTTCAAATAAAGTGGCATTTTTAACCCCTAACATGATAATGACTCATAATGATAAGCGAATGTCTTTCCCTTTTCACCAAACAATATGTTGAACTTCGACGGTGTCGACCAAATATAACCGTTATTGAGTTTGGAGCCGGTTGTAGAAAAGTACAATGCACAAACCCTTGAGTTCACAAGCACACACCCTGGCAAATGTTATGTTGTTTATACAACACTACTCTGTGGACAATATATTAACCCTTCGTTCACACCCTTTGCCTTTAAAAGAACAGTTCTCGGTGGATAATGCATTAACCAATGATTTCACAACCCCCCTTTGACAAATGTTACGCTGTGTATGGAACCATACTATGAATTCACAAGTCCACACTTGGCAATGTGTTATTCTGTTTACAAAATAGTACACATTGAATGATTCATTAACCTTTGAATTCACAAGCACACTCTTGGTAAATGTTACGTTGTTTATGGAACAGTACAGTTGATATTATATTAACCCTTATGTGCACAAGCTCACCCTTAGGAAATGTTATGCCGTAAAAAGAACAGTACTCATTGGGCAATGCATTAACCCTTTACCCAACGTAACGGCCAAAACCGGCCAGCGCTATTCTCAAAAATCGCCAATTAATTTTCATGATTTTTTCATTTTTTGTCTCCAAAACATAGGTTATGACCCCTCATTGGAACGAGCTCGTCGAGCTCGTTCCAATGAGGGGTCATAACCTATGTTTTGGAGACAAAAAATGAAAAAAATTAATTATTCCAGAATTTTTTTTGCAAGTGTCGTCTGCTTTTCATGTTAGGTAAAGGGTTAACCATTGAGTTCTCAAACCCACCCTTGACAAATGTTACGCTGTATGCAGAACAATGATCTGTGGACAATGCATTAACCATTGGGATCACATGTCCACCCTTGGCAAATTTTACGACCTTTGAACATGTGCTTCTCCGAGGATGTCGTCCATACAAATGTCACATTATACTACTTGTGATTTCTTGTCAGGTTTTGGGTGCCTCTACAGATAAACTACCGTGTCAGTGGTTTCCAAACAATTCTTTTCTACACAGAGGACGTTACCCTCTTATTGGTTTCTCGCCTATTATTTGTTATCACCCTCTCAGCTGATTCTTGTCCGATATTTGTTGCATATACAGGGACATAACACCCTCATTAGTTTCTCGTCAAATAGTTGGTGTCTATGCGGGGACATTGTTCTCGGGGGTTTCCCGTTGAGTATTGTCTACATATGCGGGATATCAATCTCTCAGTGGCTTCTCGTCTAGTATCTGCTGCTTATATGGAGACATTTACCCACCAGGAGTTTCTCGTCTGTAGTTTGCTGGCTGCTTTACACACTCAGGTGTTTCCTATACGGGGACATTAGCCTCTCGGTGGTTTCTCGTCTAGTATTTGCTGCATATACGGAGACATTACCATCTCAGTGGTTTCGCGTCTAACATCTGTTGCCAATACTGGGGCATTACCCTCTCAGTGGTTTTTCGACTAATATTTGCTGCCCATAGGATGGCATTACCCTCTCAGTGGTTCCTTTCTAATATTTGCTGCCTATTCGGTAACATTACCCTCTTAGGGGTCTCTCGTCTGGTATAAGCTGCCTATAAGTGGACATTACCCTCTTAGTGGTTTCTCGTCTAGCATGTACTGCATATGCAGGGACATTACCCTCTCAAGATTTTCTCGTCAAGTTTTTGTTGCATATACGGGGACATTAATCCTTTACCCAACGAAACAGCCAAAAAAAAACCGGCCAGCGCTATTAGACTTATTGTCAAGTGGTTTTGTAAGAAATCCGTGCTACCACTAGACTTTTTTAACCCTTTACCTAACGTAATGGCCAAAATCGGCCAGCGCTATTCTCAAAAATCGCCTATTAATTTTCATTATTTTTTTCAATTTTTGTCTCAAAAACATAGGTTATGACCCCTCGTTGGAACGAGCTCGTCGAGCTCGTTCCAACGAGGGGTCATAACCTATGTTTTTGAGACAAAAAATGAAAAAAATTAGTTATTCAAGAATTATTTTTGCAAGTGTCGTCTGCTTTTCAGGATAGGTAAAGGGTTAAGAGTGGTGTTGTAAGAAATCAGTGCTAACCACTAGACTTGAATGCAGTGACGTAGCAGTAAATCAGTGCCGACCTGGGAGACGTTATGTGTGGGATGGGTGGGTGTCATGGGTGCGCTAAAAACGCGCATTCTCAAATTATTCAATTTTTCATAATTTTCTGAAATATATCAGAATATATCATTATTTATGTTCCAAAAACGCATAGCGGGGGAGGAATTCGTCACATACAGGTGAATTGTGCACTTGGTGATACCTTCTTGAAATTTGGCACACTGTTAGTGTAGGCTATGAGG
Source organism: Pictodentalium vernedei (assembly GCA_031216915.1). Lineage (NCBI taxonomy): Eukaryota > Metazoa > Mollusca > Scaphopoda > Dentaliida > Dentaliidae > Pictodentalium > Pictodentalium vernedei. Next base: position 128,671,278 of record CM062289.1, on the reverse strand, counting down.
TTCTCAAAAACGATCGGCTACAAGTTGACACCGACCAGTGGCGACCAGTAGCGGCACAATCCAAAATGGCCGCCAGCGGCTGAAGGGAACCTCCTTTTCGACGGTCTACCGACTATACATCCGATTGTAAGGGCGCGAAAGTGAACTCTGATCCACGCACGTGTTGGAAACAGACGTGGGAGATGATGTAGAATAAAACGAGATTCTCTATACGGACGCATCAATTTCTTGGAACTTGAAAAGAGCGTTGTTTCTCCGGGATCAGCGTCATTCAGGCAAACCTGAATGACGCTGATCCCGGAGAAACAACGCTCTTTATGAAGCAGTCTCTTTGCCATACAATCTCTTGTTTGGCGTAATTCCGCAAGCAATTCTGATTTGTCTGTCGAAATTAATTCGAGAACGCGATTGTTCACAAAAATCATTCACAGAATGAGTGAGAATCCTCTTCGTGTACGGACTAGTACTGACTGGGAACGTTGTTGCTTTTGCCAGCAAGACAGTTCCAAGAAATTGATGCGTCCGTATAGAGAATCTCGTTTTCATGACGCCTATAAAGCTATTGAGGAAGACATAACGCGCTTCCTAGATAATGGCGTTGAGCTTCCATATAATTTGACCATTGATTGTTTGATGAGAGAGAGTGATGAGTGTATGTCGATGTCACTGTTGACGAATAAGGCAATATATCATAAGACATGCCGTGACAGTATTCGGACTCACATCGTACAGCGCGTGCTACACAAGCGAGAGCGAAATGAGGCAGTGGCATCCTGCTCCACGCTGAGTCCTAAAAGAACACGGACAAGTTTTGAATCTGGCTGTGACAGGAAACTGCCCCAGTGTGTTTATTGTCACAAACGCGAAGGTGACAGCAGTGAGCCTATTTGCAGATCAATGTCTGATAACAATAAACTCAAAATTATGGCAAAGGAAGCCGAGAACTGGGTTGTTTTTTCTCGGGTCAATGCAGCATTTGATTCCGCTGCTAGTGATCTTTACTATCACAAAACCTGTTATTGTAAGCTTGCCAATGAAGCACGAGCGGCTAAATCTAAAAAGTCGAAGAACGCCGAACATTCCGCGTCAGGCCTGCCCTATGACCCTCTCGTTATGGCAGAGCTCATAACATTTGTTGAACACAACGATTCCGCGATGAAGCTTGTCGATCTCAAGAATCTGTACAGTCGGAGGTTGAAGCAAGTCGGTTCTGATTGGCTTAGTGAAGAAATACATTCCACTCGATTCAAAGAACATTTGTTGCAGAAATTGGGCGATGGCTGGGACGCCTTCACACAGGGTAGAGATGTGTTTATTTCAAGTAGGTTTCGAGTTGGCTCCTTGTTGTCCGAATCTTTAACTCGTATAGTGTCTGAGGAAGAGGCAAAAAAGATAGTTGATGTGGGTCTTCTTCTGCGTAAACACATACTCATATCTCAAGCTCCTTTCACGGGATCATTTTCATCTTATTGCTTGAGCGAGCCTGTACCCAACTCACTCCTGACTCTTCTTAGAGTTCTACTTGAGGGCACATGTAGTATACAGAACTTAGGCGATGATGAGACTGTTAATGCCAAGACTCGAGTGGCTTGTACTATTTCACAGATGTTGATCAGCAATTCAGCGAAACGCTCCGAACATGCACAAAATGTTCACCAGAGACGTGACAGAGAAACTCCAATGCCTCTTTATGTGGGTTTGAAGTTGCATGCCCATGATCGTATGAAAAATCTTATCAGAGATTTTCATCAAATGGGACTCTCTGTCTCTTATGATCGCGTAATGGATGTTCGCAGGAGTTTCGCGAGAGCTGTTTCACTGCGGTTCAAGAACGAAGGTGTTGTAGTCCCAGCTAACTGCAAACGTAATGTTTTCTCGATAGGAACCACTGATAACATTGATGTATCTGGTAGATCTGATATGCATGGTACGTCCATCACACTCATTGGTCAACTGAGCAGGGACAATGTGGGTACTGATCCCCCACCACTGAGTTTAGATGTTCCAGAAGACACACAAATTGAACTCCCAGACGACTATGCATTTGTTCCTTTCGTTGAAGACTTTGGTGGGGACATCAGGCTTGAATCTCCAGATGAATGTAATGTACGGCCCAATGAATATGCAGATTTGAACGTGGGAGAGAATGACTGGTTGTCTCATGTGTCACAGATCAGCAATAAAGGGAAGGTTGATGGCAGCTGGCAGCTTGATGAAGTCCCTGTGACCTTTTCAGGCTTCTTTTCAAAACATGAAGATCAAGACAATGTCAAACCTCGTGCAGTTATTGGGGTATTCCCTGTTTTCAGTGAGCAGAAAGCGGACTCACTCAGTATGCAGAAGCATGCTATGTATGTGGTCAGGGAAGCTACTGCTTTCGTAAACCCCGGCCAGATACCTGTCATTGAAGGTGACTGTCCGTTGTATGCCAGGCAGAAAAAATGTCAATGGCTGTTCCCAGAGGAGATAGGTGAGGATCGAATGGTGTGTATGATTGGATTCCTGCATCTTGAAATGTGCACCCAAGAAGCTGGTGGTAAGCTTATGGGTGGTTCTGGTTGGGAGCGAATGTTTCACCTCGCAAAGATATTCACACCCGGTGTAGCATCATCCCTACTTGGTGGGAAACATGTCAAGAGGACGCGACAGGCATATCTTCTCACTCTAGCTTGGCTTGAGATCCTCAGAAAGAATGCTTATGAGATTTACTGTCAGCAGACTGGGCCCCATGAGTCATTTGAAATGTGGGAACAGAGGATTCTTTCACAATCTCCAACTGCGCGCTATTGGGGTGAAATCGTTCGGAACTTTCTCTTGACAAGCTGTCAATTCGTTCGGAACCAACGAATCGGTAACTGGCCTGGTACACTGTGTTCTATCGATGAGTTGTGCAGTTACTTTTTTGCCCTAGGACATACAAATTATTGTCGGTGGGTCCCCGTATTTCTGAGAGACATGTCTCAGCTACCCAGGCGGCATCCTTCAATCCACAACAAATTCATGGAAGGCCATTTTGTGGTCCAGCGTAGTGAGAGGAAGTTCAGTATGATGGGTTTAGATCAGAGCCAAGAACATAGTATCCAACTACTCAAAGAAGACAGTGGTCCAAAAGGTCTCTATGGCCAGGCTGAAGAGAAAGTCGTTATTGAGCTTTCAAGGTCAGAAGTTCTACGTGTTATAGATGAGTATGAATATGCAAGTTTCCACACAACATCATCAGATAACACGGAACACCCGGAAAGTTCGGTATCAGAGCAGAAAAAATTTCTGAATCAATTGAAATCTCTCCTCGATCTGGTGAATCAGGGACTCATTATCAACCCTTATGATGAAACTAGTGGTCAGCTGGTGACATTAGATACTGGTGAATATATGGACCCCGAAGTTAGTAAGAGTTTACGGTCATTACCCGAAAGGGGCAAGCATTTATATTCCACTTTCTTGAAGGAAAGGCTTGTGGAATGCACCGTACCCCTGAATGATGTTATTCCCAAGGCAAATATATATACCTTCCTTAACCCACCCCCAGCCAACCTGGACAAAGGCCGAGACAAACTCATGTCAAGTAAAGCAACTGCCGCAATAGTTACCCAGATGTTCGTTTCACTGCAAGCCCGGCCTGATTCAAACATGGATGAGTTTTTCATGCACGAGAATGCACGTGATCCGCCAGCATTATCCGATAGAGGTAAGCTACGGAGTGGGACAAAATCTCAAATTCTCAATTGTTTACCAGCTATTCCTGCACAAGGGAAGAATTCAGCAGCTAGACAAGCTTCAGTTGTCATCTTGGATATGCCTGCTGTAGTCCATGTAATCAAACCACAGAAAGCGGATCTGTTTGGAGAATATGCTCGATTGCAATTATTGCCATACATCGAATCTCTGATTAACACGAACACCACAAGGGTTGATGCGATCTATGACTGTTACCCCGAAGGCAGTTTGAAGAATCAGACGCGAGCAAAACGCCTCGGTGAGACAGCAGTTAGGTTGATACGGGTGTCCGAGAACGTCCCTTTACCTAAAGGGAAGAATTGGCAGGCATTCTTGAAAGTTAGTGAGAATAAAGACGAATTTTTCAAGTTCCTGTCTGCTGAACTGCTGAAATTAACATCAACATCCGAGTACCAGTTGTTAACGACATCAGGAGAATATGTACTATGCAATAAGGATGTTAGCTTATGTGACATATCTCCATCGAACCACGAGGAAGCAGACACGCGCATGATGCTTCATCTCAACCATGCAGTCTCACAAGGTCACAAAATAGCTTTTCTTCGCACGGTTGATTCTGATGTCGTCATTCTGTCTTTGCACCATTTCGCAACATTCCGTGACCTTGGACTCAGTGAGCTGTGGATTGGGTTTGGAATTGGAAAGGCATATAAAGATATGCCAATTCATGAGATAGCTTCACAACTTGGACCTGATTACTGTAAGGCCCTGACTTTCTTCCACGCCTTCACAGGTTGTGATGTAACATCCAGCATGCTCGGCATTGGGAAGAAGACAGGATGGAATGCATGGATGAATTTTCCCGCATCAACTGAAATGATGATAGAATTGACTGAGAATCCGCAAGTCTTTTCAGAGGATTCCCCTCATATGCAGCATATCGAAAAACTCACCATACAGATGTACAGTAACAGTTGTGTCAGTACACGTGTCAATGATGCGAGACGGCATATGTTCACACATGGCCTTAAGTCTATGGAAAACATCCCGCCCACCAAAGCAGCTCTGTATCAACATGTAAAAAGGGTAATTCTTGTGTCATCTTTCATTTGGCATCGTGCTCTGCAGAAACACTTATGTGTGCCAGACCCATCACAGTACGGATGGGAGTGGAATCCACGTCTCAATATTCTGGTCCCATTTTGGACTCACCTAGGAGACGCAAGTGCTGCATGTGCACTGATGCTCCACTGTAGTTGTGCCAAGGCCTGCAAGGGCAATTGCAAATGCTTGAAAGCTGGATTAAGGTGCACACCTTTGTGTAAGTGTGAAGGTGGCTGTTGTAACAATATTGAGTAGTATACTGTCATGTTAGGACCAGTCATCTCCTATTCTGGTATTTTTTTTTCCATTTTCGGCCAGTTAACACATGTCATGTTTCTAGTTGAGTTGATTTTGCTAACAAATGTTCATCCCATGTGGCTTGCTACATTGTCCGGGGTATAGGAATACAGTTTTAGATTTCGGAAAATAGTCTGTTATTTACTGCACAAGACGGTGTTAATTCATGCATAGCATGATACAATATCCCCAACTATTTTGCCTCTGTACAACAGTTGATACCTTCGTTCACCCGTGTGTTCATCTATGGTATCCTTGTCTTTCTCTGGCCATAGGCCACATGTGACTAGTCAGTTCCTACTCCATAGCAAATCAACTTGGAAATCCTTCATCTTGTAGCGCACTCATGTCTCAATGAATCCATACCTGAGTTGATCTAATAAATCTAACGTAAGGTATCAAATTGCCATACCGGATCATATTTCGATAAGTTATTCGCTAAAACATTTCGACCACTCATCGACATCAAAGGTCATGTTTTGGCTCCCAGTGGTGGCTATATCTCTATATCCCTGGTAAAGTAGCATACCATGAGGGATGGGCATTAAGTGTCGGCAACATTAATCCTGACTTGGAACACACCACATCTTAACTGGCCGAAAATGAAGAATACTACTTGTAGTCAAAAAATATTCCTGTACCTCGAATGACTGCAAACATACACTCACCCCTTCTAGTCCCATTTTGCCAATGTTCTATACTGGCAAGATAACATTGTATAATTAACAACGGGAACTAATGCATCCCGAGTTCATTCCAGCACTGCCCTTGCTGGCAGACGTGTCGCTATGGTGTTGAGATTGAACCAGAACTCCTCTAGAAATTTGATAGTTTTATTTTCTTAGAAAATAAATCTATCGAAAATGCCGGAAGTTGAGAATAGACTGTCACTTTAATTGGATTATCAAATGTCCAAGTATCCCCACTGCTGCATACTATCGAGTACCCTTGTTCATGTGTTGACAGGAATCTCTCATACCATGTTCATTTGACCATTGCATTCCCGAGAAACATTCAACACTAATTTATCTACGGACGGACGATCATACTGACAGTCAGACACACAGACGCACACATCGACGGAAATTCTGATCCCATTATCCATTAATCTTCCCCCAACTTGTTCCAAGGGCTTCACTCCATCATTCACATCAGTTACAGCACATGTATGGTGTTAGGTTTGGAGCTTCAGTTGTGCGATCGGCGAAAATAGCTTTTTTTCGATCCGCTTGGCGGCCATTTTGGATTTCGCTGCTAGTGGTGGCTAGAGGATGGTGCCAACTTGTAGCCGATCGATTTTGAAATCTCTGATGCCTACCCTTACATCATGCCAAATTTCAGGAAGGTATCACCAAGTGCACAATTCTAGCGAATTCCTCCCCCGCTAGCAGAGATAAAGCTGTAAACCAACCCTAAATAGGTTAACTGCAACACAGGGATTCTTTATAAGTGTTAATATGGGGTGAAATATGTGCAAATGTCACAAATAATACATGTTGGTGGAGGGGTGGGTGCCTGGTTCTCGGTGTAGAAAATATTCCGGACAGTTTTTTTGGAAAAATGCTTTATAATGCACCAGATTCAACATGAATTAATGTAAAAATGTGCTAGTATCAACTAATATTCTATTCACTTCAAGGGCTTCACGTATTCACTCAAATGTTAAAATGATATGATACTGGAGAATAGTTTCTGTTGTTCACTCGTTGTCATTGATTTAGTATTCTGACAGGAGTGCTAGTGAACTGATTGTGACAACTGCCCTTTTTCAAATTGGTAAAGTTCCAACACGCTTTAAAATTTCAAATATTGTTACACGACCTAGTCACAATATAATATTCAGTATAATTGAACTTGCTATTATTGTGTATTTCGACTTCACCACATGTGTCATCGGTAACTTGAGATTTTTGGAAAAATGACAAATATCATTTCCAACTGATTTTTAATCGAGAATTAGGCAAAAATAAATAATAAAATCATGATACGATTTCTAACTCTAGAACATAGGGGCATATACTTCAAACACATGGGGAGAGGGTGCATTCGGATTTGTTTAGCAGTTTGAAGTTCACAGGTAGCAGTTGGAAAATTTCCACTCATGGGGAGGGGGTGCAGACCGATTTATCATAAGTTCGATTATCCGTGGGGGTGGGGGGTGGGGGTGGGGGGTGGGGGGTGGGGGGGGGGGGGGGTGGGGGCGTTTGTACAGATGGAAATTCAGAAAATTAACTCCAATCCAAACCAGCACCCTCTAGCCAAGTCCCTGACCAAACGGCAATAATATTTTATCGTTTTCGCCCTAACAATTTTGTGACCACTTAAAACCGGTTTTCCTTTGAAGATTTTGCCTGGTAATAATTCAATTTTAAGCAGGCTTTATACATCCACAATACAGTCGCCGTGGACTGGTCGTAATCAACACATGGGCAATGCTGTCCACGCATGGGTTTACCAGTTAATAAAAGTCATCATCAGCAAAATTTAAATTAATGGAATACTGGTTAGTATTCGAGAAGAGCGAGGCCACGAAGTTGCCGCTACGAAGGTCATTCCACACACCTGCGCCATTGGGCCAAGGAGAGGCGTTAATATACGTTGCATAACTTGTTCGCCAATACTTGTAAAACAAATAAGATTAAATTAATTAAAGTTTTGATGATTTTTCCTGTAATTAGTGTTTGGAATCTAATATTACTGCGTCCGTGAAAATATTGCCCAACCGTGGAAAGTGACCAGTCCACGGCGGTCGTGCTGTAGCTGAATTACTACCAAGTGTTGACAGTCATAATTAAGTTCAAATGCGAATATTTGGTTCTCGGAAGATGGGTGAATGTACATTTCAAGGCATTATTCAAACTCAGGAAAGGTTTCTAAGACATTTTATAAGTGATGTACAGAACCGCATTTTTCTCGATGAGGTCGCGATCGAAATACAACATATACTTACACAACTGTGGACCAGGCCGCGATCGGGGTGCGACATATACTTACACACCATTTCATCAGATCGCGATTGAGATGCGACGTACTTACACACCAGTTGGTCAGGTCGCGATCGGTATGCGACATCTTACACATCGGTGGATCACGTCGCGATCTGGATGTGTCAAAGTGCTTAGGCACGGGTGGATCAGGTTGAGACCCGGATGTAACATCTTACACACCGGTGAATCAGATCGCGATCTGGATGTGTCAACATGCTTACACACTGGTGGACCAGGTCGCGATCCGGATACGACACACACACTGGTGGATCAAATCGCGATCGGTATTCGTCATTTTACACGTCAGTGGATCAGGTCGCGATCCTAATGTCATATCTTACACACCAGTGAATCAGGTCGCGATCGGGCTGCGACATCTTACATAACGGTGGATCAGGGCGCGATCTGGGTGCACCATAATACTTACACACGGGTGGATCAGGGCGCGACCCGGATGCGAAATTCTTACACACTCGTTGATCGGGATTTCATAAAGAAACTGATGCAAATCCAAACTGAATTTAGAAAAAGGACTGAAAATAGAAGCTCCGATTCTATGTTCTCCTAATTCTACAGAGTTATATAGAAAGAAACATGGAAAGATATTTCGAACGGATCGCGACCGGATTATCTATCCGCCTTTCTCATCACATTACTATGCCAAGCCAATAGTGTTTTGAAAATCATAGAATAGCCAGAAAAAATTACCTAGAATCCTCCTTAGTTCCTCTGTATTGGACTTCTTCGTCTGTTTATATGAATAACTAAATGTATTTCCGCCGTCACGAAACTAAATCTTTTAACACCCATGGAAACTGCCAACCAATGCCAAGCTGTCAAACTAACTCTCTGTGACAGCTAACGAACCATACAAGATCAAAATCTTTCTGAAGTTTACGTGATTTGATCCGCATCGATTTTTACGAGCAGTCTAATAGTTGTGGTCCCAAGTAATTATAAAACCCCAAACATGCATTTATTCTTACCAACAACAAAGAAAAGACTATCGAATGGTGTTTGTATAACCAAACAATAATTTAATAGTGCGGAACATTAAATCGTCTTTGATGTATGTGTATACATATATTCTCTCAACGCAATCCGAACTGTTGTTGTTCATGTATATTGTCTGAGTGATATTACCCCAAGTACGCCGAACTGTTGGTGAATTATATTGTCTAAATCTTATTATTACCTAAAGTGGGCCGAACGTGTTTAATCATGTTATTGGCCTAGTTGAAAAACGTCGCACCTAACCTCACTTTACCATTTTAACCCTTTACCCATCGTAACGGAAACACCGGCCAGCGATATTCACACAAATCGTCAATTAATTTTCATTATATTTTCATTTTTTGTCTCAAAAACATAGGTTAAGACCCCTCTTTGGAACGAGCTCGTCGAGCTCGTTCCAATGAGGGTCATAACCTATGTTTTTGAGACAAAAAATGAAATAAAATTAGTTGTTCAAGAATTTTGTTTGATGGTGTTGTCTGCTTTTCATACTAGGTAAAGGGTTAACTCTTTACTAACGGAATTTACCAAGTCCGTTCAGTGTTTTACACAAGGAATGCAAGGGAACCGGAAGCGAATGAGAGCAAAGGGGTCACGCGTGCCCTTTTTGCCAGAAGTGTTTCAGTGCAAAAGACTTTACTTTCCGAGACCCGAAAAACTCTCGAGTACATGTAGTCGTTTCTAACGTATTCTCCCATTTTGCCAATGGGGCAGGGGGGGGGGGGGGAGGTTCATGTATAATAGAGGAGTTTGGTCGATAATCTCAAAACAAAGAAGCTACATGTATACATGCGGTGGGGAGATTTCTAAAGCTTTTCCCTTGAGTGTATCATTAAAGGTCTCACGGAACTAAATATTTAGTTTAGAGTGATCTGCCTTGCACTCGGATATTGCATCATAGTCTAAAATAAGACTCCTAGAAAAAAACTGATTGCTTGAGAAAACTGTTAAAGCATTTTATTATGTTTTTACAACAATACTGAATATTTCACAAGAAAAAAGAGATTTTCTAAGTATTTTCTGGGTCTTTAAAATTCGGTTAACTATTTGTGTATTTTTGTTGCGAATTCCCAGAAAAAACTGAGTTCAAGGACGGTACTTCACTTCCTGGTACATTTTCTCTCTTATTTGTTTCATGACCCCATGTTTTGTGGCCAGAGAAAGTTGTGTGAAGGTGTGTACTTTATGTAGGTATTTAAATATTTAATTTAAAGTGATGCGATCATATTTTTTTCCACATAAGTGTTATAATGGTCGCCTATGGGAAAATATTTAGTTCTGTGAGACCTAAACAAGGTGCATCTGTAGCGTTCCACCGTTTTCCTCCCGAATGACGCACATACAATGTCAGTACTATTCAGTGTCACATTACAATTTATGAAACATCGTATACGTTGTAAACGCTCGATCTTTACTCATACCCAGAGTCTAGTCCCCACATTGATACCTGTGGTCCACTTTCCTCCAGGGTGCTTCCGATGTCCTTAAAGGAATGTCAATAAAGTTTTATGTTTTTAAACATTTATTTTGATGACATTGCTATCGACCCATCCCGTCCTATTGAACTCCTTTTGATAAGTGGCCAAAAGCCGTGCATCAAAGGCAATTTTCCCGGTAATTAGGGAAAATGTTGCCCGTTGAGCAGAGTTTTCGGGAGCCCTAAGTGTTGAGCGTGAAAAATGTTAGGGAGCTGCCAGATCCGACCATAGATCTTCCCTTGTGGTAAATTTCCATTCCCATCGGTCCATAAGTTTTAACTTTGAAACTAATAATAAATTATAGTTCTCAAGGAGAAAGAAGACTTCTTCCTGTAATTTTCATTTGCAAAGTGCTTTCAAGACGATAACAAATCTACACTTTACTAAGAAAATAGTAAGCGAGGACGTGAGCACGATGGCTCATTGGTTAGAACTTTGCATCGAAAGGTCAACGGTCAGATGCCGACCCGCGTCATCCTTGGGCTTGACACTTAATTCCGAGTGCTCACGGTGGCGCCGTGTATTAAGTCACGCTGCACGTCGATGATGCACCTGCCAAAAACCGCTGCTATCTTCTTGTGCCAGTTTAATAAGCTGGAGAGTCTTACAGTTGCTCGCCGATGCTCGTTGGTCCTCTCCAGATACTCCGTCTTCCTCCACCCAAACAATTTTCAAGTACGATTTGACCCTGTCTGTTACAAGCGTCGTTAAATTCCAATAAACAAACAAACAGTATACGAGGGGATGAATTCTCGGATATCGAACGGACCGCAGAAGTGACTTCATATCGCGGTCCATTGTGTGTATCATGTGTGTTGTCATCGTAGCCCACGTGAGCAACCATGCTGTGACCCATTGTCAAAATAATTGTGGTTTTAGTGCATATGTGCAGCGCTTGTTGTTAGGATGACACGTTGGTTCCGTCTCTCAGTTTGTGTACTGGAACCCGCCACATTGGTTTCTATGATGTAACATGCTAGTGCTAGATGGAGGTGTGATTTGTGGGCATGTACGCTTGGATGGGTGTATATCTAATCGACGAAAGCCGACAAGTACCTGTTTATCTGCCTCGGACTTTCTCCGAATCCTCGTTTTCTACTCTTGTGCGTATGTCGGTCCCTCCTCTGCCTTTTTTCGACCCAGCATTCGATCTAGTTGTAGCCATTTCTGACCATGTTCCGTCCCCTGCTATCGACAAAGTCTTAGTGCACCCAATGAGGTTACTCAATTTACCTAAGCCCCAACCCTCTCTCATTTCATAAACAGTATCTGCCTTTGGAGATACGGGTATTTTTTACTCTTCGCTTGAGCTGAAGATCAACGAGAGCAATATATATATATATATATATATATATATATATATATATATATATATATATATATATATATATATATATATATATATATATATGTCCTATATAGTCGTTGGCTTCTGCGCCATGTCGTTCTGTCACCCTATCAGATTTTGAGACCACAAAACGTAACTCTATTGAAAATTAATAAGAATCCTGTAAAACAACCAACCGTGCCTAGAGTGCATCTTCTGTTAAGTAGAAAAAAGATTTATCTTCTCCAGTCTCTAAACATCACCATCCCTCTCCAGTATCCAATTTACTGCCCCCCCCCCCCCCCCCCAGTATCCAAACATCACCGCTCTTTCCAGTATCCAAACCACTATCCCTCTACATTATCCAAACATTACTACCCCTCCTCAGTATCCAAACATCACCGTCCCTCTCCAGTATCCAAACATTAAGGCCCCTCACCAGTATCTCCAAATCACCGTTTCTCTCCAATATTCATATAATCGCCCATCTCCAGCATCCAAATCATCGCTCCTCTCCAGTATCCAAACATCACCGTCCCTTACCAGTATCCAAATAACGCCGTACCTCTTCAGTATCAAAATCACTGCCGCTCTCAAGTATCCAACCATCACTCCCGTCTTCAATATCCAAACATCGACGTCCTGCTCCAGTATCCAAACACCACAGACCCATTCCTTTATCCAAGCACCACCGCCTTCACAAGGTTCCAAACACCACCCCCTCTCCAGTATCCAAACAACACTGTTCCTCTCGAGTATCGACATCACCGCCCCACTCCCGTATCCGAATCACCGTCCCTTCCCAGTATCCACATCACCGTCACTCCTCAGTATCCAAACATCACCGTCCCTCTCCGCACCCAAACATCATCATCCTCTTGAGTATCTAAATCACCACCCATCTCCAGTATCCAAATCACTGCCTCTCCCCAGTATCCGAACATCACAATCCTTCTCCGCTATCCAAATCATCGTCCTCTCCAGTATCCAAGCCTCACTCTCCGTCTTCAGTATCCACGTCACCGTCCTACTCCAGTATCCAAATCACCGCCCTCACCCATATCCAAGACCACCGCCCCTCTCCAGTATCCAAATCACCGTCTCTCTGCAGTATTCAAATCAGCACCCACTAGTATCTAACTCACCGTCTCTCTCCAGTATCCAAACATTACCGCATTTCTCCAGTATCCAAACACCACAGTTCTACTCCAGTATCCAAACATCACCCCCACCGCTTCTCTCCATTTTCCAAGCATCACTGTCCCTCTCTGCCATCTAAACATCACCATCCCCCTCCAGAATCCAAATCATTGCCAGACCCCTCTCCCACATCCCTTTCCAGTATCCAAACATCACCGCCCCCTCCGGTATTCAAATCACCGTCCCTCTCCAGTATCCAAACATCTTCGTCCCTCTCCAGTATCCAGATATCTCCGTCCATCTCTAGTATCCAAATATCACCGCCCCTCTCCAGTATCTAAACATCACCCTCCCTCTCTAGTATCCAAATCACTGTCACCATTTTCCAAACATTACCGCCCCTCTCTGTTATCTAAATATCACTATCCCCCTCCAGAATCCAAATCATTATCCCTCTTCAATATCCAAAGTACTACACCTCTCCAGTATCCAAAATCACCGCCCATCTCCAGTATCCAAACATCACCGCCCCTCTCTGGTATCCAACTCACCTCTCCTCTCCGTTTTCCAAACATCACTGCCTCTGCAGTATCCCAATCACCACCACACTCCAGTATCCAAATCACCGCTCTGCACCAATATCCAAATCACAGTCCAACATCAGTGTCTCTCTACAGTATCCAAATCACCATCCCTCTCCTGTATCCAAACATCACTGCCCTCTCCAGTATCCAAATCACCGTCCCTCTCCAGTATTCAAACATCACCGTTCTTCGCCATTATCCAAACATTACAGCGCCTCTCCAGTATCCCAATCACCACCACACTCCAGTATCCAAACCACCGCTCTGCACCAATATCCAAATCACAGTCCAACATCAGTGCCTCTCTACAGATCCAAATCACCGTCCCTCTTCTGTATCCAAACATCACTGTATCCGAACACCAATATAACTCCAATATGCAAACTTCACCGTCCCTCTCCTGTTTCCAAACAAATAAGATTTGAACCAACTTTTTCGTGTTCATGCACCGTATAAAATGCGTTTTCGAAACCATCTTTACCAAACTCCCACATTTTCTTACTCCCAGCACCGCCTATACCCTAATTCAGCATCATACTCAAATAATTTAACATCATGCTAAAATAATATAGTATGATGCTAAATTAATTCGGCATCATGCTAAATTAATTCGGCATCATGCTATATTATTTAGGTATCATGCTATATTATTTTAGCATCATGCTTAATTCACTGATTTGTGATCCTGTTCGCACGTCATAAGTGTCAGTAGGGGTAATACTTATTCATTCATGGATCGAGTAATTCCGAATTATGTTGATGGTGTCCGATATTGATTGTGAGAGATTGTTCTACCCAAATCTACAACATAATATGCACACTATTGAAATTATGCTGCTATTGCCGAAACCTGGCCGATTTTGAATTTCATACTGAAGTAAATTCTAAAAAACAGGTTCCTTTTCAGAGATGAACTCAATTGTTTAACCATTTACCCAACGTAACGGACAAAACCGGCCAAAACCGGCCAACGCTATTCACAAAAATCATAATATTTTAATTTTTTGTCTCAAAAACATAGGTTATGACCCCTCTTTGGAACGAGCTCAAATATTTCTGCCAAATGAGAAAAATATTTCTCTTATTATTTAAAGTGCGGGTATTTAAAATCAATTCAATGAATGGCCCGTTTAAATCTAGAATTGAATCCCACCTGCGGCAACCGCGTTGTGTCCTTGGGCAAGACACTTCACCCCGATTGCCTACATGGGGGCACGATGACGCTGTGTACTGAGGCGTACTGCACGTCCATGGTGCGCATGTCTTCAACCAATCTAACCCTGCCTGTGCTGCGGTGCAGAGTTCAGAGTTACGATGTTGGAGAGCTGACAGCTGCTCGTCGTTGCTCGGTGGTTCTCTCCGGGTACTCCGGCTTCCTCCACCCGTAAAACTGTCACGGTCACGATTAGCCATTGTGCATAAGTATGTGACCTTAAAATACCAATATATAAACAAAAAATAAATCTAGAATTACGTAGATCACCAAACTTTGACTCACAACACACGCTTTGGAAGTAAAACAACCCCCAATCCCACCAAGGCAGACGTTGGCTGAAAGTGAGTTGTGGTGACAAACGATATTCACGGTTAAAACCTAAACATCAATTTTCTCATCTATTTAATTAAAATATACAATTTCAAACGGAAATCCGGCATTCAATTTATTACTGTTTAAGTTGTACACGTTGCTGGGAACACATCAATCACTCACTTGTACTTGTGAAGTCAAGAGGTAGTAGAAACAGAAACCCCATAAATAGTTTGGGCTGCGTCAAGATAGCTGAGGATCATGAAATACAGTCGTAATCAGGACCGCGAGTGGTAAAAGTGTCAGTGATACTCCATAACAACTAACTAAAAATTGTGATATTTATTTATTTATTATTTATTGATGTTTAAGGTCACATACTTATGCACAATGGCTAATCGTGACCGTGACAGTTTTACGGGTGGAGGAAGCCGGAGTACCCGGAGAGAACCACCGAGCAACGACGAGCAGCTGTCAGCTCTCCAACATCGTAACTCTGAACTCTGCACCGCAGCACAGGCAGGGTTAGATTGGTTGAAGACATGCGCACCATGGACGTGCAGTACGCCTCAGTACACAGCGTCATCGTGCCCCCATGTAGGCAATCGGGGTGAAGTGTCTTGCCCAAGGACACAACGCGGGTGCCGCAGGTGGGATTCGAACCGAGGACCTCTCGGCTTGCAGCCTGCACCTCTACCTACTGAGCCACCGCGCCCCTACTAAAAATTGTGAGAAACCAAGGGGGAAGCTTCAAGAGATATCGTCGACGACGTTATTGTTTGATACTGTATTATACACAGGAACAGGTGTGTTAACTCTGAACCCAATGTAACGACCAAAACCGGAATGTGCTATTCACAAAAATCCCCATTAACCCTTTACCCAACGTAACGACCAAAACCGGCCAGCGCTATTCTCAAAAATCGCCAATTAATTTTCATTATTTTTTTCATTTTTTGTCTCAAAAACATAGGTTATGACCCCTCATTGGAACGAGCTCGTCGAGCTCGTTCCAAAGAGGGGTCATAACCTATGTTTTTGAGACAAAAAATGAAAAAAATAAGTTATTCAACAATTTTTTTTGCAAGTGTCGTCTGCTTTTCATGTTAGGTAAAGGGTTAAGGTTTCATTGTTTTTCATTTTTTGGCGCCAAAAACATAGATAATGATCACTCATTGCAACGAGCTCGTTGAGGAATCATAATCTATGTATTCGACGCAAGAAATGAAAAAAAAAATTAGTTATTCAAGAATTGTGTTTGCAAGTGTCGCCTGCCTTTCGTTTCAGCTAAAATGGTTAATAGTATTATTGATATAAATATTTGTGCTGTGATAGAGTGTAATGAAAGCACAGTATATCCAACGGACGGCATTTTAAGCAAAAGTCAATGTGGGATTGATAGAATTTACCCAGTAGACTACACTTCAAGGGGAAGTCAATGTGGGATAGACAGAGTACATCAAATGGACTGCATCAAGAGCGGAAGTTAATTTGTGATAGACAGAGTATGCCAAATGGACTGCACTGCTAGCGGAGGTCAATGTGGGATAGACATAGTATACTCAGTGGACGGCAGCTTTACTTGAAGTGTCCAGTGGAAGGCTATGTGGGATGGGCAGAGTGTACTCAATGGACTGCACTTCAAGGGAAGTCACTGTGGAATAGACAGAGTATACCAAATGGGCTGCACTGTGCGCAGAAGTCAATGTGGATAGATATAGTATAGCCAATGGACGACACTTCAAGTAAAAGTCTATGTGGGAAAGGCAGAATATACCCAATACTTTGTCTATCTCACTTTGACTTCCGCTTGAAATGCAGTCTATTATAGACTGCATTTCAAGCGGAAGTCAAAGTGAGACAGACAAAGTATCGCAATGGAGGACAAATAATCGGCCCTTCAAGCGATATTCTATGTGGGATAGAAAGGGGAGACGAAGGCATTAACTCCCCAAGAACCACTGTGTTTGGCACATTCTAGACCAGGGAGCGCGGTGGCTCAGTGGCAGACTGTTGGACTTCTATGCTAGAGGTCCCGAGTTCGATCCCCGTCCGGGACGACCCGCGTTGTGTCCATAGACAAGGCACTTTATCCCGGTTGCTTACATAGGGTCACGATGACGCCGTGTACTAAGGCGTACTGCACGTCGATGGTGCACATGTCTTCAACCGCTGTAACCCTGCTTGAGCGGAGCTTGATCAGAGTTAGAATGTTGAGGAGCTGACAGTTGCTTGTCGATGCTCGGTGGTTCTCTCCGGGTGCTCCGGCTTCCCCCACCCGTAAAACTGTCACGGTCACGATTAGCCATTGTGCATAAATATGTGACCTTAAACACCAATAAATAAATAAATAACATACAGGAACAATGACAGCGTATACACTATTTTTCGCCGATTGTAATAATTAATCACTTATTTGACATATGTTTAGAATGAATGTCATTATATGTGAAGTATCTTTCTCGGGATTTCCCTCTATTTTTATAACAGGATATGAGCAGTTCATCTAATTTAAAGAGAAAATGCCCCTAGCTTTCAACACATGAGGATTCATTCAAATTAAGGAGAAAGCGACCATAGTTTTGGAAATGAGATGTTAAATATCAATAGGCTTTATAACAAACAAAATCAAACTTAGACAGAGAGCAATAAACTGGGAATATAAAACATCTCAGCTCGTACAACAAACTTCCGAAGGAGGGAATAAGCTAGGAATATACTACAATATATAAAAGTAAACGCAAGCAGGGAGCAATAAACCAGGAATACACACGTATCACATCTCTGCTCGTACAATTAACTTAGGCTGGGAATAATAAACTCGGAATATATTACACCCTAGCGCGTAGAATAAATTTAGGAAGGGAGCAGTAAACTAGGAATATATCACAATTAACTTAGGCTGGGAGCAAAAAACTGGGAATATATCGCCACTCAGCTAGTACAATTAACTTAGGCTTGGAGCAATAAACTAAGAATATAATTATCTTATCCCAGCTCATACAACCAATCCAATTTTAGGCAGAAGATAATGAACTGGGAACCACAAATCAGCTTGTGCAGTTGTAAGGGAGCAATAAACTTGAAATGTAATTATCGTATCTCGTCTCGAACAAATAATTTAGGCAGGGAGCAATGAACTAAGAATATATCACAAATCAGTTAGTATAATTAACTTGGACATGGAGCAATGAATTAGGAATATATCACATATCAGTTAGTATAATTAACTTAGGCAGGGAGTAATGAACTAGGAATATATCACATATTAGTTAGTATAATTAACTTAGACAGGGAGCAATAAACTAGGAATATATCACATATTAGTTAAAATAATTAACTTCGGCAGGGAGCAATAAACTGGGAATACAATTGTCGAATTTCTGTTTGTACAGTTTACTTTGGCAGGGAGTAACAAACTAGAAATATAATTGTCGAATCTCGGCTCGTACAGTTAACTTAGGCAATAGGCAGGTAGTAATAAACTAGGAAATTAATTGTCGAATCACGGCTTGTACAGTTAACTTAGTCAGGGAGTAATAAACTAGGAATATAATTGTGGAATCTCGGCTCGTACAGTTAACTTAGGCAGGGAGTAATAAACTAGGAATATAATTGTCGAATCACGGCTCGTACAGTTAACTTAGGCAGGGAGTAATAAACTAGGAATGTAATTGTCGAATCACGGTTCGTACAGTTAACTTAGACAGGGAGTAATAAACTAGGAATATAATTGTCGAATGACGGCTAGTACAGTTAACTCAGGCAGGGAGTAATAAACTAGGAATATATCACAGTTCGTCTCGCACAGAAAGTACAAATCTGCGGAAGCAGCATCTATAAATTTTCAACATGTTTTAGAACTTCCAAAGATATTCGTTTTCGCTTTTAACCCTTTGAACTCTGATGGTATCTTCCATGCCAGTTCAATGGCAGAAATTAGAAGAGTCCATATTCATTATTTGGGGTAGACCAATCAATATTTTCAACGTGCAGCCTCTGGGCTGCACGTTGAAAATATTGATTGGTCTACCTCACATGTTTACTGAACAGCCATCCTATTTAATAACGTTATGGCGTATCATGTTCCTGGCCGGAAAAGCGGCCGCTAGGGTTCAAAGGGTTTTTAAGCATTAGCACCTGCAGCATTAAAAACTCGTTGGCAATGAATAAAAAGTTGTACATAGTCATAAGGTACCCAAGATCAACATAACGTTCTACGAATTATGTTGCTTCCTTTCCATGAGTGTGTTGATCGGGGAACATGACTCTACGAACTTTCGTGTACTTTATGCTAACAGTTGTTTCTCATTGGCAGTGTTTGGATATACGAATTCAGATATATGGAACCCACTTCCTAGCTTTTGGAATCCAGCCAGTAACATTTATGAGAGATATTTTGGACTCAGTTGAGGGGATTAAAAGCCGAATTCCAGTGCTTTAAAAGTACGCCACCTGATTGACAGCAGTGACGCCCTTTCTTGAAATGCGCGGATAATTTCATAGTTATTACTTTTCGCCCTTCAAACCTGACAAGCCGCTTTTTTCCACCAGGATGATGATATGTCACACTTTCCATTTTTATAAAAGCTAATCGCTGCTCAGTAAATTGATGGGTGGACAAATCAATATTTTATAAAAAACTAATCACAAGTCATTAAATTGTTGGGTGGCCCAATCAATATTTAAAAAAAGCTAATCACTACTCAGTAAATTGTTGGGTAGATCAATCAATATTTTATAGAAGCTAATCGCTGCTCGGTAAATTATTCGTTGGACCAATCAATATTTATTAAGCTAATCACTACTCAGTAAACTGTTGGGTGGACCAACCAATATTTTATAAAAGCCAAATCCCCACTCAGTAAAATTTGGGGTAGACCAATCGTTATTTTATGAAAGCTAATTACTATTTAGTAAATTGTTTGGTAGACCAATCAATATTTTAAAAAGGTAATAATTGCCCAATAAATTGTTGGGTAGACCAATCAGCATTTGATAAAAGCTAATCACTGCTCAATAAGTTGTTTGGTAGACCAATCAGCATTTTACGAAACCTAATCGCTGCTCATTAAATTGTTGGGTAAACCAATCAATATTTTAATGAAGCTAATCACTGCTCAGTATTTTACAAAAGCTAATAATTGCTCAATAAATAGTCGGGTAGACCAATCAACATTTTATAAAGCTAATCAATGCTCAGTAAATTGTTAGGTCGATCAATCAGCATTTTACAAAAGCTAATCACTGCTCAATAAGTTGTTGGTTGGACCAATCAATATTTCTTAATACTAATCACTGATCAGTAACATTTTGTGTAGATCAATCAACATTTTATAAAAGCTAATCACTGCTCAGTACATTGTTGGGTCGATCAACCAGCATTATACAAAAGCTAATCACTACTCAGTAAGTTCTTGAGTAGATCAATCAACATCTAATAAAAGCTAACCACTGCCCTGTAAATCGCTGGGTAGACCAATCAATATTTTATTAAAGCTAATCACCGCTCAGTAAATTGTTGGGTCGACCAATCAGTATTTTACAAAAGCTAATCACACAGTAAATTGCTTGGTAGACTAATCAATATTTTATAAAAGCTAATTACTGCTCAGTAAATTGTTTGGTAGACCAATCAGCATTTTATAGAGCTAAACGCTGCTCAGCATATTGTTGGACAGACAATCAACATTTTATGAAAGCTAAACACTGCTTAGTACATTGTTGGATAGACCAATCAACATTTTATAAAAGCCAATCACTGCTCAATAAATTGTTGGGTAGACCAATCAACATTTTATAAACGCTAATCACTGCCCAGTAAATTGTTGGGTAGGCCAATCAATGTTTTATAAAAGCTAACCACTATTAAGTAAATTGTTGGGTAGACACTCAATATTTTATAAAAGCTAATCACTACTCAATAAATAGTTGGGTAGACCAATCATCATTTTATAAAAGCTAATCACTGCTCGGTAAATTGTTGGGGGGACCAGCAGTAGTTTTCGGCATGCTTTGTAAAAGGAATTCATTAATATTATGCTGCCGAAGTTTGTTGGTGATATTTATCTGAATCAAACTTAACTTGTGTTGGGTAGACAATCAATATTTTATAAAAGCTAATCACTACTCAGTAAATTGTTGGGTAGACCAATCAACATTTTATAAAAGCTAATCACTACTCAGTAAATTGTTGGGTAGATCAGCAGAAGTTTTCGGCATGCTTTGCAAACGGCATTCGTTAAAATTATTCTGTCGAAGTTTATTGTTGACATTTATCTGAATCAAACTTAACTTGTGTTTGAATTCTGTTTAATCGGCATATAATGTTATAAAAAGATACCGAACTTGGTCAAGCATGTGATGAAAAATTATCACCCTCCTGGACAATTTCATCTTGGTCGTTAATTACGTCATTCACCTAAGTTGACATGACTTCTAGCGACCTTCAGGCTATAAAAAGTGTTTTGATTCTCTAGGCAATCCCCCATTGAATTTGCTCCCCCCACCCCACCCCCAATGGATATTTTATTGCCTTTAAGTGTCTTCCAATATTAGTTCCAACTCAGGGAGACCTGAAACTCTTTACATTTTTTGTCTAATGCATATTTATTTAGTTAGTTGTGTCTCCAATTTGTTTGCCTTGTTACAATTTATGGGAGAGTGCCTGTAGGCACTCCCTCATAAATTTTAACGAGGCAAATCTCCATAGATTAAATAATTTTACATCATAGATAACACGAAGAACATCGAAAGAATATGAAGCCTTTGAATTGCAGTACCTACAGTTTATTTTTAGAAGAATGTTTTATTTTTCAACATAAAAATGAATATATTTGAATAAATATATACTTTCTATATTTCTGTGTGTAAAAAGACAGCCGAAATCCTCTCCATGTTTTCTCACTTTTTGCAAAAGAAAAATATAACAATTGAAAATAAAACCCTCCCTTCCTCACTGATTTGAAAAAAAAATTACTGAGAATCAATTAATTTATTTTGTGTGGCCTTAGTCTTTTTTTCTTTCTTTTTCGTCAGACCAAACATTCGAGTAGCTCCCCTTAATTCATAAAATTTAGCACTTATCTAAAATCATAAATATAAAATACTCTCCCAGCAACCATTTGTTTCCCGAAATTCTTGAAGTGGATTTTAAATTTTTGTGTTTTTTTTTCAACATCTTTTAATAACCACGCATTCATCAACCCTTCTTTTTCAAACTTTGCATATCCCACCCCTCATTAAAAACCATATCTAAATAATGTGTTGTCGTCATGAAAAATTCTCAACTCCATAGACGTCTGACTTTCATGAACTTTTAGTGTGCTGTAGCCTACAAAAAATAGTGGACAGGTGCTTTTTGTTTCTCGAGATACCACCGCGTTGACGTTTCAAATTTCAGCATCCTCGCACAACCATTTACGGTTATTCAAAACTGATCCATCATATTTTATTTTTTGTCACTTAGACCCTCGATTGGAAGGAGTCGAATTTTAACCCTTCACCCAACGTAACGGCCAAAACCGGCCAGCGCCATTCTCAAAAATTGCCAATTAATTTTTCATTATTTTTTCATTTTTTGTCTCAAAAACATAGGTTATGACATTCGTTGGAACGAGCTCATTTCCACTAAGCTTCGTATCAGCAATCATAAGTTAGCTATCGAAAAAGGGCGACATTATCAACCGCCGAAGCCTGTTATCGACAGGATATGTACTCACTGTGAAGCAAACCCCGGGAAAATAGAAAACGATTACCATTTTCTTATGGAATGCACACATTATTCAGAGCTTCGATCAGAACTATTTGTTCTGATGAACAGTAAGATTGACGGTTTTATTGATCTGAGTATATTTGAGAAATTCAAATTAATATTTGAAAATAGAACCTCCAGTTTATGCCATAAAATCTGCAGCGTGATCCGCGATTTTTTCGCCAGACGATTATGATATGTTTAGTGATGTGTATTGGAAATTCTAGTTCACGTCTCCACGATCTTTTTCGTATCAAATTAATAAAAATATAGTACTTTGATCATGGAAAATTGGTGGATGAAATTGTAATATTTTGAGTACTACTTTTGTTCATGTTACTTGTAGATTATCGCATACTGTCCTGTATAGGATGTTTATGCTAATAAATGTTATGTTATGTTATGTTATGTAACCTATGTTTTTGAGACAACAAATGAAAAAAATTAGTTATTCAAGAATTTTTTTTTTTTTTACAAGTGTCGTCTGCTTTTCATGTTAGGTAAAGGGTCAACTATAATCCAGATTGACAAATATTCAAACTATATCGCCATGTCTTGTCAATACGAGGTAACTTTGATGAAATGCAACAACAGATTTAGTCTCAAACAAGAGCATATCATGAGCCATTATCAATACTCTGGAAGTGTTTACCTCTGCGTCGTCTGCTTTTCATGTTAGGTAAAGGGTTAAGTTTGTTTCTTTTCATTTCTAGTCCATTTTTAAGCTTATCTTTCTGCAATTTTGGCCATATAGTCTACAATAAAAACCATATTTAAAAATGTGCTTCCGTACAAGAAAATTCCAAACCGAACGGGGCGGTGACATCTGGAGGATAGCGTTCGGTCAAAAATTAGATTGTGTCGATTTTGTTTTAAATTTTAGTACGTTTTTACGTAGCTTCGAAGTTTATCCTATTTTTGACGTATTTCTTTAAAAACGCAATCTTGTGATTCGCATAATTCCAAATTTATAAAACATATAGCTACGAGAGGCATACACTGTTTTCTGGTTATTTGGAATTGTTAAATGTTATATTTCTCATTTCAGATTTACACATCCGACCTGAGCGATGCCAATTTTACGTTTATTCTATATACATTTTTATTTTCAACCCCATTTTCAGCTTCAGCCTTCCAGAATGTTTGGAATATAAACTTCACCAAAAAAAAAAAAAAAGAACAATATCCAAATATATGTTTCTGTCCAAGCAATTTCTCAACCGTTATAGCCGAACACTGAGGTGACGTCAGAGGGGTGGGGAGATTTATATGGTCAAAACTTAAAAGGTGTCGGATTTTTTTTTAAACTCCAGTATGTTTAGAGATGGTGGTTTGGAACAAACTGAAGGTCGCTCCTGTTAGAGTTGTGGTTTGGGACACATTGAAGATCGCTCTGGTTAGAGTGATGGTTTGGGACACACCGAGGGTCACTCTGGCAAGAATGGTTGTTTACAACACATTGAAAGTCGCATCGGTAATAGACGTGGTTTGGGACGCTTGGAAGGTCGCCCCGGTAAGGGTTGTGGTTTGAGACACTTTGAAGGTCGATCCGATGAGAGTGGCGGTTTGGGATACATTGAAACACGCTCTGCTAATAGAGGTGATTTGGGACACACTGATGGTCCCTCCCGTCAGAAAGGTGGTTCGGAACACATTTAAGGTCATTCCGGTAAGAGACGGGTGGTTTGGGATACCTAAAAGATCGCTCGAGTAAGAGAGGTTATTTGGGACAAACTGATGGTCGATCCTGTAAAACTGGTGGTCGATTTCTTGAGTCCTGTAAAATTTTGGCAATCTTCTTGACTAAACAATTCCCCCAGTGAGGAATGCGGTAATATTCCATTCGTAATATCTTTGACAGATACAGAGAATATGCAAATTAAATCGATAAGTTATCCATTAAAGCGAATTTCGAGAAGGCTTTTTGTGTACCAAGTAGTTTTTGATCGCACAATTCACGTCCAATATTGGGTGCATACGCTGAAGATTTGTTCAGCCGTGTTAGAGCTCTTTGTATACTTTTTAACCTCACAGGCATACGTTATGTAAACTGGCCGATCGATTTTGTTTAAGAACCTATAATTTGTAACAACAAATGTCTTCAGTACTTGCTGAAAAAAGAAATAGGAACACTTCGGTGTCGCCTTGAGGGTCGATAATAATGTAAAATATTCCCAATTAGTTGAAGAATGCGTTTCCTGGATTATATCAATGTATTGATGGGCTGGTCATAATATTGAAACAGCCATAAGCCGTAAAAGCTATTCTTTGACATCAATTTACCCTACTTCTACAATGGCCCACTAACTGCCGTAACGCATATTCTTTGAATTAATCCTTTACCTAACATAATTGAAAAAAAACGGTCAGAAAATTAACCTGAATAAGCATACCACAGACTGGTTCTGATCCATATTTCTATGGTTTTATTGAAAAATTGTGAAATTTGTTTTCGAAAAATGTGAAATTTAATTTATTTTCTGAAAATACTGTGTTAGGTAAAGGGTTAAAGTTACACTCCGTATACAATGGGGTCACTTGCTGCCTCAACGTGTATTCGTTGAAACGAACTTATCCTTCGTCCACAGTGACCCGGTTAGCTGGTGTAACAAATATTCTTTGAAATAAATCTACCCTTCGTCTACAGTGGCGTGGTTAGCTGATGTAACAGATATTATTTGAAATAAGTCTACTCTTCGTCTACAGTGGCGCTGTTGTAACAGATATTATTTGAAATATATTTATCATTCGTAGTGACGAATAAGCCCTATTATTTATACAGGTCTTTGGATATGTGTACAGCCATACTGTATAACATGGTAATAGTCCTTCGATTTCAGTAATATTGCCCTCGGCGTTCCTTGCTAAGCTGTATAACATGGTAATAGTCCCTCGATTTCAGTAATATCGCCCTCGGCGTTTCTTGCCAAGCTGTATAACATGGTAATAGTCCCTCGATTTCAGTAATATCACCCTCGGCGTTCCCTACCAAGCTGTATAACATGGTAATAGTCCCTCGATTTCAGTAATATCACCCTCGGCGTTCCTTGCCAAATTGTATAACATGGTAACAGTCCCTCGATTTCAGTAATATCGCCCTGGGTTTTCGTTACCAAGCTGTATAACATGGTAACAGTCCCTCAATTTCAGTAATATCACCCTCGGCGTTCCCTACCAAGCTGTATAACATGGTAACAGTCCCTCGATTTCAGTAATATCGCCCTCGGCGTTCCTTACCAAGCTGTATAACATGGTAATAGTCCCTCCATTTCAGTAATATCGTCCTGGGTTTTCCTTACCATGCTGTATAACATGGTAACAGTCCCTCAATTTTAGTAATGTCACTCACGGCATTCCTTACAAAGCTGTATAATATGTAAATAGTCTCCCGATTTTAGTAATATCACCTTTAGGTTTCCTTAACACGCTGTATAGCATACCAATAGTCCCTCGATTTTAGCAATGTTGATCTCTGTTTTCCTTACCACGCTGTATAATATGGTAATAGTCCTTCGATTTTAGTTATGTCTCCCTTGGTTTTCCTTACAAAGCAGTATAATATGGTAATAGTCCCTCGATTTAGTAATGTAACCCTCGGTTTTCCTTACCATGCTGTATAGCATAGTAATAGTCACTCTACTTAGTAATGCCACCTTCGACTTCTCTTACCATGCCATAAAATATGGTAATGGTCCCTCGATGTTTAGTAAAATCGCCCTCGGTTTTACTTACCACGCTGTATAATATGGTAATAGTTCATCAGTTTCCTAATGTTGATCTCGCCTTTCCCTAGATTCAGTAAAGTTGCTCTTCGCTTTTCTTAACACGTTGTATAACATGGTAATAGTTCCTCGATTTAGTAACGTTGCTCTTGGCTTTCCTTACCACACTGTATAACATGGTAATAGTTCCTTGATTTTAGTTCTGCCACCCACGTCTTTCCTTACCACACTGTATAACATGCCAATAGTCACTCGATTCAACTGCGTAATAACACCCCGGCTTCCCTTTCCATACTGTATAACATGGTAATAATTCCCCAGTTTTGTAATGTTGATCTCAGCATTCCTGAACACTTTGTATAACATGGTAATAGTTCCTCGATATTAGTACTGTCATCTACGGTTTTCCTTATCATACTGTATAACATGGTAAGAGACCCTCGATTTTAGTAACGTCACTCCCAGCTTTCCATATCACGCTCTATAACATCATAGTCCCTCGATTTCGAAATGTCACCCTTGGCTTTTCTTCCCATACAGTATAACATGGTAACAGCCCCGAGATTTGGTAATGTCGGCTTTCCTTACTGCGCCCTATAACATGATAACCGTCTCTGATTTAGTAATGTCACCCCCGGATTTCCTTACCACGCTGTATAACATGGTAATAGTCCCTCGAGTTTAGCAACGTTGCTCTTGGCTTTCCTTAACACGTTGTATAACCCGGTAATATTTCCTCGATTTTAGTAACGTTGGTCTTGGCTTTCCTTTCCACGCTGTATAACATGGTAATAGTTCCTTGATTTTAGTACTTTCACCCTCGGCTTTCCTTCCCATACTGTATAACATGGTAATAGTCCCTCGATTTTAGTAACGTCACTCTCAGCTTTCCTTATCATGCTATATAACATAATAGTCCTTCGATTTAGATATCGTCCCCTGAGTTCCAATGTGTTCTATGTGCCTGTAGGCTGCCAGTAGGCACATAGAACCCATTGGAACTCAGGGGACGATATGTCACGCTTGGCTTTCCTCCACATACTGCATAACATAGTAATAGTCCCGCGATTTGGCATTGTAACCCTCTGCTTTCCTTACCACGCTGTATAACATGATAATAGGCCACTGATTTATTAATGTCACCAACAGTTTTCCTTACCACGCTACATAACATGATAATAATCCCACGATTTTGGTACTGTTGCTCTCGGCTTTCCTTACCACGCTGTATAACCTGATAATTGTTTGTCGATTTTGGTAATGTGGCTCTCGGCTTCCCTTACCAAACATTTAAATTTACTTGGAAAATTTCAGCATTACCATTTGTTTAATCGGAGAACCAGCAAACCTTTAATCGTCGTATTTACTGTGACAGAATTTATTTCTGAATTTGAAAGCTCTCCTAGTTTGACCCTTTAAGAATCTCTTAAATTTAAAAGGAAGATTTATTCCAACTTGCTCAATAAATTCTCTACCACTCTTGGCTGAACAAACATAAACTTAAACAGCTCATTGTTAACCCTTTACCAAACGTAACGGCCAAAGCCGGCCAGCGCTAATCACAAAATTCGCCAATTAATTTTCATTATTTTTTCATTTATTGTTTCAAAAACATAGGTTATAACCTCTCGTTGGAATGAGCTCGTCGAGATCGTTCCAATGAAGGGTCATAGCCTATGTTTTTGATGCAAAAAATGAAAAAAATTAGTTATTCATGAATTTGTTTTTGCAAGTGTCGTCTTCTTTTCATGTTAGGTAAAGGGTTAATCATTATATTGAATAAGGTATTTTGCCACTGGGGTTACCACCATCTTCTGATTTACAAGAAAAGGCCCAAAAATTCTATTCCGCTCTATCTTCTGAGCAAAGCAGTAAATATGACACTGTTAAAGTGGGCTGTACTTAATGCTTTTGAACTTGTTGCAGAGGCCTATAGTCAAAAATTCATAATGATAGTAAAATTGAAAATCAGACTCATGTGGAATTTATCAGAGAAAAACAAACTTTATTTGTCAGGTGGTGCCATTCTAAAGAATTAGAGAATGATTTCTTAAAATCAAAGGAAATGTTAACTGAAGAGTTTAAAGGAAAGATACTTTCGGATATAAAGGCCCACCTGGACAAACAAAAAGTGGAACCCTTAAACAAAGCAGGAGTGTTAGCAGATGACTATGCCTTAACTTATAAAATGACTCGTAGCTCCTCAAATTTATAGCCCTTCAAGAATTCTTTGTAAAGTGGATCTGGACCACATTCAGATAAAAGTCACCCTTCCAATCCAACAAACTTTTCACAGCCCAAATGTAATAAGAAATCTAATGAGAACAAGAAAATAGTGCAGTGCGAAGCATTACATATGCACCCTTCTGCAATGTCAATATGGGCAATACAAAAATTATTCAACTTTCTGCTGCCATTCAACAAAACTCATTCCCATGGACAACAAACAAAGCAAAAACTTCACACGGACAGTGAGACTATACGCAACCGGGTACCAACCCCCCCCCCCCTCCCCCCAGTGGGGATGCCAGCCGTGTAAAACGACGGTATGATGAACATGACACCCTGTGTTCAGTCTTGACACAAAATGATTGGGCTCTCCTTAAATCCAGCTCACATCACCAAGTAACAACCCCCCCCCCCCCCACGGGGCCGGGCTTATAGGGATGGGCTACCATGGCACCGCTGTCATCTCGCACCGCTGTTAGATGACCGCACCCGAAGCTTGAGGATGAACCTAGAGGCTATTATGTCCCCCCCCCCCCCCCCCCCAACCAATCGGCCAACAACGACATAAGACATGAAACATCCTCGCGAAAGCATTATCGAGCTGACGCCCATTAACTCTTAGCGCTCGGACCAATACCCCCACAATAATTACCAGCAGATTATCAGTGTTTCCAGAACAAATAGCCACCAAGGCTGCAGCTTCATTCACCTTTTTTAATAGCATCCAGTGAAAATAACATCACCATACAAAGTCGCTACACATCCCGACTTTCACTTTCACGACTGCCTTACTAAAGTCGTCGTCACCATTAAATCTGGCCAGCGGGGATTACACGTTGGCACACTTAACGACTTCTACTCCCATGCGTCCGATTTTGTAACATTACCACTGAAATACAACAGATTTCTATATTTGTTTGTTTGATAAAGCCGAATGGGCAGACATCTTGGTCACACTTTGCGGAAGCTAATTCCGGATACCTACACTAGGAGTTCTCTTCCACTACATCACTCCAAGTGACCATATATACTTTATCTCCACAATGGAGACGTTGCACCTCTGAACGTAATCTAGACTCAGACATCTGCTAAATACAACCCGACACCTCTTCCAGCAAGCAGCAACGAGTAACTGTCAGACTCCCCAACGAACCAACTCCGCACAAGCATTGGTTGAAGACAAGTGCACCATCAACGTGCAGTGCCCCTTACTACACAGCGTCATCCTGCTGAGCCACCGCGCTCCCGACTCACTCGGGTCTCCACGCGTCTTTATTCAGTACTTGAACCATCAGTGTACAGACTGATTTTATCTCACCATCAACCAATCCTTGGCTCCCAGTAACAGGATGTGGACGGAAGAGGATGGTTGGGTGCCGTCCAATGTCCACCTGCGTTTTTACCAAATTCGACTGGCTATGTGACCACAATTTCTATAAACTTGTCGCATTGTCGCAGTGTTCACGGGGGGGGGGGGGGGGGGGGGGGGGAGACTAATTCACACTGAGTGAAATTTATAACACTAACACACCTACTATAATGCCTCCCGCGTCAATAAGAGTGTTTGTACCACCACACCCCCACCCCCACCCACGCGACATTGTTCGTACAAAGATACCAAAACAAACAGAAGTGCACACTACAGTACATGGTTCACTACATACGAATCGATAACGTCGTGGGACATGTCGACACCATGGCAATACTATTTTCGCTGCCCACACTCCAGAGCCACGCCCACACAAGTAGAACCCTCCAATCTGGCACTATCGATATATGTACACACTGGAAGCTTGAGGGCGAACTCGGTTGCTGTTATGTCCTTTTCTTAACACCAGTACCAATATACAGTTTCTTTCCTCTTGTTCCGACACAATAAGTCCCGGGACGTACCAAAACATCTAACCGGCCTCAGGGATATATCTGATCACCCCTGTAACCTCACCAAATAAACCGCTGCCAGTACAAAATGAGCGATTCACACTTCCATGTATATCAAGGGGAAACGATTCCTTTGACTGAAAGTGGTCGTGGTTGCAGTTCGACCCACGCTATCTAAACACTCCACACGGAAGTTTCTGTATGGCAATACCACCCCCCCCCCCCACCACACACACACACACACGCGGAGGCATAGGCGTGTCACAAAGTTCGGCACGAAAGCGGACATAACAGTAAATGGACCACCAACGCACGGACTGACATTGTCCTCCAACGTATCAACAGTGAAGTAGCTAGAGGGTCTTCAACAGGGGGGTGTGGGTGGGGGTGGGGGTGGTGGTCAGTTAGATTTCTAACTGGGGTGGGGTCTCTGCACGACATGCCGTAGACATATCCCGAGGGCCACCGGCTCGAGTTGGGGAGAGTTCAATAAGAGGTATCCCCCCTCTCTATGGTGGAGGTTCGGAGAGCCTCCCCCGAGGGGAATTTTTTTTATTTTTGATCCTCTGAGATTGATTCAGAGGTCCTCTTCTGGCTTAAATTTAGTCATTTTATCCACAAGAAAGATGCATATCCCCAAGGTAGGTCCACAGAATAGATTGATGGATCTGGAGAAGAAGATTTTGAGCACTAAGTTAAAATTTGGGCTCTCAGAGGAAACACAAATATCAACCCAGGGACTTGATTTGAACAAACTGAATCTGGCCCCTCAAAGTAATTTGTATACCAAAATGTCAACCGATTCTGACAGATATATCTCAAGAAGCAGATTTTTTAAAGATTATTCCTCATACTAGACTTGGTTTGAATACACCTGAATCCGACCCCGTAAGGATGCCGTTTTCCTCATATCAAAATATTCTGACCAGTGGTTCCGGAGAAGAAGATTTTTTAAAGATTATTCCACTTGTTGGACTAAGTTAAAATTAGGACACCAATAGGAAACCCAAATATCAACCCAGGAACTTGGTTTTTACAAACTTGAATCTGACTCCCCTAAGGATGGTGTATACCGTATATCAAAAGATTCTGATTGGGGGTCCACGAGAAAAAGAGTTTTAAAGAGTATTCCCTATTTTGCAGCAAGTTAAAATTCGGGCTCCCACAGAAAGCCCAAATATTATCCGAAGGAATAAATTTGAACACACTTTCATAAGACATCTGTAAGAATACTGTATAACATATATCAAAACATTCTGGCAAGGGATTCGTAAGAAGAATATTTTTAAAGATTATTCCTCATGTTGGACTAAGTTAAAAATCGGGCACCAATGAGGAGCCCAAATATTAACCCAGGGACTTGATTTGAACAAACTTGAATCAGGGAAGAAAATTCTTTAAAGAGTACTTGTGGCACCAAGGTAAAATTTGGGCTTGTGAGCCCAAATATGAACCGACGGCTGAGTTTTAACAAACTTGTGACTGACCCTTGTGGTTGATGTATATCAAATATCAAACGATTCTAACTATGGGTTCTGTAGAAAAAGACTTTTAAAGATAATTCCTCACATTGGACTAAGTTGAAATTCATTTCATTCCAACAGAGGGCCCAAATATTAACCCATGGACTTGGTTTGACGAAACTTCGATCAAAAGATTCTGACTGGTGGCACCGAAGAAGAAGATTTTTAAAGATTATTCCTCATATGGCACTACTTTAAAATTCGGGCCCCCATAGAGGACCCAAATATTAACCGAGGAACTTATTTGAATAAACTCCGACAAGAGGTGACCCTGGATTTCGAAAGTGTCGTTAAACTCCAATAAATAAATAGATAATTTGAATCCACTTGAATCTGTCCCCGGTAACGATGTTGTATGTCAAAGGATTTCTGACTGGTGGGTCTGGAGAACAAGATTCGTTAAATAGTATCGTACTTCTCGTTAAATAGTATCGGCCTGAAATGAGCCCAAAATATGAACCGCGCGCTAATTTTTAACAAACATGTATTATCCAAAGATTATGATCGGCAGTTCTGGAGAAGGAGATTTTTAATTTTTTTGCAAATATGGTGACTCAGCATTTTTTCGACCCCCCCCCCCCCCACACACACACACTTTATAGTGCACTATGACACAACCGATGGCATTTTTACCAGTCCACTGTCCTGCTCCTAAGGATTCGTCATACCACATAACGTATCTCTGTTCGGTGCGGTTTGGGAAATATGGGCGTTTGACTAATTTTTAGTTTTAAACTCTTGGTATTCCCACGGAGGAGCAGGGATTTTCCCCATGAATCAAGAACTTATGGCTCCATAATACCACATACCAAATTTGGTTCAAATCGGCTCATCGGTTCAAAAAATAAAAATTTCGAGCGGAACTATAAATCTTGCCCCTTTCATTACAGACCGATATATTGCTCTGCGAACTCCATTTGAACAACATGATTCTACACCTGAAAAGGAAGCTCAGTACCAAATACCAAGTCATTGTACTGATCGGTTAACGAGAAGAAGATTTGTTTGTATGGGATGGAGCAAGTTGATTTCAACAAAATAAAAATGCAATGTCAGAACGAACAATCACATCACATCTAATAGAAATTGGTCGTGCGGTTTTGAGGGAGAAGTCGCGAACGCCATATTCACGGACGACAGACGGCGTACGACGGGCGATGAGTGATCACAATAGCTGACCATGACTTTCAGTCAGGTGAGCTAAAAGCTCACAAGCTTAAACTGTATAAGGTATATGTCAAACCAAATGGCGATAAACAATTGAAAGAACTGTAAATAGAAGAGCGTTTCCAGCTTCACAGCTGACAACATGACAATAACAGATGTCCTGGGAAAACAAAGAACATGTCGTTTACTCAAATATGATTACAGACTACAGGCATATTTTGATACACACGCATCGACATTAGAGTATGGTTTACACGGTTGCGTGTAAGTAACCGTGTTCATGCGATTGAACACGGTCGCCATGTACGACCTCGTGTCCCGGTCGAAGAAAGGCCGGTGTCTGGGTATAATATGGGCGGTATTGCGAGTGCGTCGCATTTCTGATGGACTGTCCAGTTTATTCACACTCGACAAATGAACTGCTTGTTCTTATGTCAAATAAAAATGGAGAGTTCAGCAGTGTGAAAAGTCGGTTCAATGTGATTTTAATCTGTAATAAAGTCCGCGGCTTCTTTAAAAGAAGGTAGTCTGTACTGATGGCAGTACATTCTAATGCGACACGATACACCATATTACAACAGGCTTGTTTTATTCTTCAAGAAAACTTTCCTCTTGGTTACAATGATAATATACTTCCGGTTACGTGGTCTAATGTTGTATTAGCGCATGTAGCACCCTGCTTCCATTGGGGGGGGGGGGGGGGCGTCAGATTGCTAAAAAGGCTTTCAATCTATACAAGTCAGTTCGTTCCGTTACTATCTGCAAATTGCAAACTAAATACAAAAATAAAAGCTTTTACTCTCAGACGTAAGGATATCGTATTTTATGGAGCAAAATTCCGGATTTCCTCGAATGGGGTCAACCTTGGTCACCCCATTTCATTCCCCCACAGTCCCCATTCAGTAACCAGTATTTAGCGTTTTCGATAATTTTCAAACGGTGTTAGCCCTGGTCGTCTCGTTTCGAGAATACTTGGAAGTTCTTCACATGAGAAAAAAATATGGATGTACCCCACCTCTCGTATCGTTACTAGTGGTGTTCTACGGAGAGTGACTGCATCTTTGGTAGAATGCCAGTACAGAGGCGGGGGCCTTGAGGTGGACTTTGAAACTTGAAAGCTTATAATCGTAGAGAACAAAAGTCGTTTTTGTCAGAAAAGACCCGGACATCCCCCGCCACAATCGCGTACCTCTGATTAATCCCATCGACGATCCTCTGTTTGTGTTGACATCTGGAGCGGACCAACATTATAATAATAATCTTGAAGTCGCTGCTATGAATTGGACCGAAACAAATCAAATGTCATATGCTGTTAATTTTGTATTATTTTAAGAATGTTTGTATAGAATATTTATACACTTACGTTGTTTGACAGTGATCAACCATGTTTGACAGTGATCATCGATGTTTTGAATCAAATAGACTTTGAGTGGCAACTGAATCAAGTAAACCATTGATGGCGACTGAATCCAACTAAAAATTCAAGGCAACTGAATCGAATAGGAAAAGGGGTATACAAGCGACACAATCTCCGTGATTTTAACTGGCAAGTGGCACAGATCGACGCCCGTTTCAATTTAATACATATTTGCCGAGACATCCAAGACACGACAGTAAATTCTCTGGAAAGGTTTTTTCCGGAGGCCGTCCGTCTAGGTGGGCGCCTGTATCTTCATCCCGGTTAGGCATGCTCACAAAGCACTTTTCGAAATGACCCAATTTTTCATGCTAGAACGCCATCTAAATGTGAGGTGCGATGGCGAAGAAAATGTTCTTCTCTTCTTTAGGTGAGTGGTCGGGATTATGAACAAAAAAAGCAAACCACCGTGAGTTCAGGATGGAAATATTATGGTTCCTACCCAACCCTTCCTTGTCCTCGTATTAAAAAGAAATCTAAAATGCCACCCGCCCCCACCCCGCCCCTAAAATTTAACTCTATAATGCATTGATGACATGACTCGGGGTGGGTTGGGAACCCAACGACACAATTATTTTTTAACTCCATTTTCACACAAGACCAGGTTGCACTGTTTTATGCATGTTAACACTTCAGATATCGACAACCTGGGGTAGTGGATGTCCATGTGTTCTCACGGATAATATCGCAGTGGCGATGGAGCCAGGGGGAATAGGGAGCACGTGCCCCTCCACTTTTTTCCACACAAAATGTTTCGCAGTTACACGATGAGTTAAACTGGGCGCATGCAAACGTGTCAATATACAGGTATTCCTGAAACATTATTTGCAAATCTAAACAATATTTAGCCAAAGAATCCCACTTTCGGTCGCTTTGGTCCGCTTCTTCTACTTCATCTAGCTTCCAACCCGCAGACTGGCCTTCGGGTTGGAAGATGGTTGAAGTAGAAGAAACAGACAGGACAGTGACCACACAGCGGCATATTCATCTAAACGAGAGACTATAGCGAGTCATGGTACATTTACCGATATACGATTGTAACCTTTTCACACTGGGTCGAACCATGGTAGCATTGTAAATTTGTGCCCCTCCACTTTTATCGCGCTTCCACTGCCCCTGTAAAATCGTACCCCATGCATAAGGTTATTGCTCCTGCAAAGAAGTCACCAGGGAGCCAAATTAACCATTCATTTACCAAATTTCCCCTGGAAAGGCCCTCCTAGAATACTCCATATCGGGCACACACCCTCCAACTCGCCGCAACGGGAGCCCGGTGGAGCTTTCATGGCTGATGGTTGAAATGGGGCGCCCCTCCCAACAACTCAAACTCATGGAGCTTCCACTGATAATCGACATATCTGTCACTGATAATCGACGTGTTGTTTGACGTTTCGTCTATGGCCTATAAGATGGGAGACGGAATTAACGTTCATCAAAGTTCAACGTCATAGCGTTAACGGGAACTCTGGATTTCCATTCCGTAGGCACTCAACTAAAGTCATTTCCGCAATGAAGAAGAACATATCTTTAATGCGGCCGTTGGGTTTCAAAGACTACGCCACAGTGGGAACATCAATCTCAAAAACTGAACTGGAAGAGAAACACGGGATTGGATATGTTAAATGTGATAGAATATCTCAGACAAATCTATCCGAAATTCTTGATCTTAAGGAAGCTCAAACATTCGTACAGGAGCTTCTAAGTGAAATTGCATTTCTTCGAAAAGATCTAGTTGTTTCAGCAAATGCCATGAAAAAGGGATATGACGAGCGGATAGAGGAAACTGCCACAAGACTTTATGGAATCTTAGTCGAAAGAGAGGAAGAGATAAAACGAATTCATTATGAAAAAATAAAAAGTCTGACGCACACTTTTCGCCAAGAGTTGGCCGATGCAATAGTAAAATTGTCGGTGGACTTTCAGAAGAATATTGATTTCAATATATCAAAAGTTCGAGCAAAAAGAGTTACTGATAAAACTCAGAAGTACAAACTTTTACAAGCGATCGTACATAGGGATGAATGCATTATACATGCATTGAAAACACAACTGAAGCGCCTGCACGAAAAATTCATGTTCGACAACAACGATGATGATAACGAACTTCTTAATGAGGTAGCGTACTAAATTAGAATGGCATATGGTTCTGCGGATCAGACTTGTCGGGGTGGGGGTGGGGGATAGCGAAACAGACAAGGTGATCGCTTACAAAGGGTTCCGCAATACCAAGAGAGGTGTGCAGATTGAGATCGATCTCTATCGATCTCTATCGGGGGGGGGGGGGAGGAGGGAGGGGTCAGTAAAAAAAAAACCCCGAGGACAGGA
The DNA here is from genome assembly GCA_031216915.1 of Pictodentalium vernedei. NCBI lineage: Eukaryota > Metazoa > Mollusca > Scaphopoda > Dentaliida > Dentaliidae > Pictodentalium > Pictodentalium vernedei. The sequence goes on along the minus strand of CM062289.1, from coordinate 128,634,124 downwards.
GGAACAGGAACACAGAACGACAGGTGGCGACCCAAGGATTCCGAACTTTGGCAACAAATACACCCTTTATCCCCGATACGGTGGCGATAATTTTTCTTTTTTTGTCTTTCTAAAGTGTTGGGCAGGGAGAGAGAAAGAGAGAGGAGGGGCGAATTCCAGCAACTTGCTTCCGTTGGGGACTTTTTATATTTAAAGCACACAACTTTGATTAGGACATTGTTCTATTATCAAACATCGAAAATAGGTAATTGTTTAAAGACAGTCAATGATTTCCACAAACTGGAGGGGGCACGGGTCAAATATCATCCACTTTCGAAAGGGTGTTGAATTGTGGGACTACAAACCCGAAAGGCGCAGACCTCATGGGCAGAACCATAACTTTTTTCCATCCACTAAACTTTGAGGATTTATTTCTTTATTGGGATTTAACGACACTTTCGACAGCTAGGGACTCCTCAGTTTTTTGGGTGGAAGACGCGGAGTACCCGGAGAGAGCAATTCAATTCAATTCAATTCAATTCATTTTATTTAACGGTATGTAAAATATAATAATCAATTCAGTTACAGAATAATATTGTGATACATATACATACCGTTGAGGGACAGCATAGCCAGATTGGCTGTCTTCCTGCTATCCCCCAAGGTAAAAATATAATTAGAGCAACATCATATCAGACAGAGTATACAGCAGCCGGAAAGAGAGAAATACAGATCCTTTTGGAGTAATGTTGTATTATTGCATTGTTGCATTAATGCGTGGGAAACAAAACACTTAAAATATCAATAATATTATTAGAATATATTGAAAATAATATTGATAATAGTTTGGGAATAAGATGAGTGACAAACTGACGAGCTAGCCGGTAAAAAAGTAGAACTGTATTACAGATTAGTATAGTAAACTATCTGGTACAGTCTGGGCAATACGGGTTGTTACATATAATTTGTGTTTGATAATTTGAGAGAAGTTTTTGTGTTAACATTTTCTTAAAAGCAGTACGATTAGTAGCATTTCTTATACTCGGTTCCAGGTCGTTCCAAAGCCTAGGGTAATTGAAACAAGGAAGGACAAGGTAATCTAAGGATTTTATTCTTGTTCTGCAGACGCGAATCGATACCGAGTATCTGATGGTGGGACCAGTAGTATTATTAGTAAAGAGTGAAAACATTGCATTTAATGACTGGGGAAGAGATCCATTTTTCCAATCGAATAAAAATAGCATGGCATGGAATTTGAAAATGTCTGTAACTTTCATTATTTTATCTTGAGCAAACAGAGGGTCAGTATGGGCATTGAAACGTGCGTTATTAATTATGCGAACTGAGCGTTTATTGGGATTTAACGACACTTTCGACAACTAGGGACTCCTCAGTTTTTTGGGTGGAAGACGCGGAGTACCCGGAGAGAGCAACAGCAACGGCGAGCAACTGTTCCGCAATACCAAGAGAGGTGTGCAGATTGAGATCGATCTCTATCGATCTCTATCGGGGGGGGGGGGGGGGGAGGGAGGGGTCAGTAAAAAAAACCCCGAGGACAGGAGGAACAGGAACACAGAACGACAGGTGGCGACCCAAGGATTCCGAACTTTGGCAACAAATACACCCTTTATCCCCAATACGGTGGCGATAATTTTTCTTTTTTTTGTCTTTCTAAAGTGTTGGGCAGGGAGAGAGAAAGAGAGAGGAGGGGCGAATTCCACCAACTTGCTTCCGTTGGGGACTTTTTATATTTAAAGCACACAACTTTGATTAGGACATTGTTCTATTATCAAACATCGAAAATAGGTAATTTTTTAAAGACAGTCAATGATTTCCACAAACTGGAGGGGGCACGGGTCAAATATCATCCACTTTCGAAAGGGTGTTGAATTGTGGGACTACAAACCCGAAAGGCGCAGACCTCATAAGCAGAAACATAGCATAAATTTCAACTTTAAGCACCATAAGGGGGAGGGGGGCTCAGCGCTTACGGCACTGGACTTCAAACCGAAAAGTCGACGGTTCAATCCCCACCAGAGGTAACTGCGTTGTGTCCTTGTGCAATGTACTTAATCCCGATTGCCCACGTCGGGGCACGGTGGTGCCGTGTACTAAGGTATACAGCACGTCGAGGATGCACTACCCGTCAACCAATGCTAACCTTGCTTGTGTGGAGTTAGTACGTTGGGGAGTCTGACAGTTGCTCGCCGTTGCTATGTGGTTCTCTCCGGGCACTCCGTAAAACTCCGACACGAGGTGACCCTGGCTGTCGAAAGTGACGTTAAACCCAATAAATAAACACCCTAAGGAAAGAGCTGGGGAAGGCATCCCACTCTAGCAATAGAATTATAAAAATCTAACTTTTGTATTAATGATGCGTGCTTCGAGATTGTAGACAAAACTGTTGAGAACAGAACATGGATTTTTATCAAAAGTATATGTATGAATATTTATTTATTTATTATTTATTTATTGGGGTTTAACTACACTTCCAACACCCAGGGTCATATCGTTTCATCTTTACGGGTGAATGAAGCCGTGAGAACCACCGAGGAACGACGAGTAACTGTTGGAGCCCCGACTTGATAACTCCACACAAATAGTATTAGCATCGGTTGAGTGCATGCATATGTTCCGTCAACGTGCAGCGCGAGTGTTACAAACATCCTTCCAGATGATAAATTTTACAGTTTAAAAAATGTGAATGCACCAAGAGCAGGTTTGGCATTCTTAAAAATGCACGAGGGCTAAAAATCGTTCCCCTCGCGTGGACTAAGGGAGCGATTAGCTCTCCCCAAGCTCACAAAGGCTGAAAGTGGCAAAATGGACTTTTACTGTTAATGAATTCTGCCTAGTGTACTTTGTACATTTTATTTGGTGCTGCTAACAAGGTAGTCTCTTTGAGACGGATACACTGCCCCTCCCACACCTCCGGGCCTCGTCATGGTTCGGAGGTGTGGGAGGGGCAGTGTGATCGTCTTACAGAGACCATTAACATAGCCGAGATCTAAAAAGATGTGGGTTTAAGGAATAGGCTGTTACGGCAATCATTATTTTCTAAGGCCAGGAGGGCTAGTTTTCGCCCTCCTCACTTTTTTTACTGCGAGCAGTAGTCGAGTAAATAAATCGCTCTCCTGAAAATGCCAAGCCTGCAAGAGCAACTATTGCTCATTTGCTCTTTTATTTCGCATCATTTGCGTACAGACCCGATAATAGAAAAGTCCAAGCCTCCTTTCAAATTGTACTTTCCATGAATTGTTTGAGACATGAGCATCTTGCAAGTGTACTGAGAGACTATTGCCTTTCTCACGACTTTGACACTTGTAGGTCATTTTCCATGTTTAATAACTTTTTTCCATCCACTAAACTTTGAGGATTTATTTCTTTATTGGGATTTAACGACACTTTCGACAGCTAGGGACTCCTCAGTTTTTTGGGTGGAAGACGCGGAGTACCCGGAGAGAGCAATTCAATTCAATTCAATTCATTTCATTTTATTTAACGGTATGTAAAATATAATAATCAATTCAGTTACAGAATAATATTGTGATACATATACATACCGTTGAGGGACAGCATAGCCAGATTGGCTGTCTTCCTGCTATCCCCCGAGGTAGAAATGTAATTAGAACAACATCATATCAGACAGAGTATACAGCCGGTAAGAGAGAAATACGGATACTTTTGGAGTAATGTTGTATTATTGCATTGTTGCATTAATGCGTGGGAAACAAAATACTTAAAATATCAATAATATTATTAGAATATATTGAAAATAATATTGATAATAGTTTGGGAATAAGATGAGTGACAAACTGACGAGCTCGCCGGTAAAAAAGTAGAACTGTATTACAGATTAGTATAGTAAACTATCTGGTACAGTCTGGGCAATACGGGTTGTTACATATAATTTGTGTTTGATAATTTGAGAGAAGTTTTTGTGTTAACATTTTCTTAAAAGCAGTACGATTAGTAGCATTTCTTATACTCGGTTCCAGGTCGTTCCAAAGCCTAGGGTAATTGAAACAAGGAAGGACAAGGTAATCTAAGGATTTTATTCTTGTTCTGCAGACGCGAATCGATACCGAGTATCTGATGGTGGGACCAGTAGTATTATTAGTAAAGAGTGAAAACATTGCATTTAATGACTGGGGAAGAGATCCATTTTCCAATCGAATAAAAATAGCATGGCATGGAATTTGAAAATGTCTGTAACTTTCATTATTTTATCTTGAGCAAATAGAGGGTCAGTATGGGCATTGAAACGTGCGTTATTAATAACTGAGCGTTTATTGGGATTTAACGACACTTTCGACAACTAGGGACTCCTCAGTTTTTTGGGTGGAAGACGCGGAGTACCCGGAGAGAGCAACAGCAACGGCGAGCAACTGTCAGACTTCCCAGCGCACTAACTCCACACAAGCATGCATGGTTAGCATCGGTTGAAGACAAGGGCACCCTCGGTGTGAAGTACGTCAGAATACACGGCGCCGCAGTACCCCCACGTGGGCATTCGGGATGAAGTGTCTTGCTACGGGCACAACGCAGTTACCTCTGACGGGGATACCACCATTGATCAGAGGGTTAAGCTGTCAGATAACTCCAAGAAATTTTGTTTCTTTTCCTTTGTTCATTGGCCATACCATCTTGTGAAATTACAATTTGTAAACACTGTCTGGTGAGAGACGAAAATCAGTACCAGAGGCCTGTAATTTGAGTGAATAAAGAATGATTGAAATTAAGTGGACGGGGAAGTACCAGGAAGTGGGGGCGAGAAACTTATTCCAATCTCAAGAAAAAGGTTCTGGAGGGAGACCATTTTTCATCTGTCTCAAGGAGTCGTCAACTCTCAGTGAAACCACCCCCGGTACCGGTTCTGTCTGCCACAATAAAGCACTTGTAAATCTCAAGCAGCATGGCCTCGAGGTAGACAAAATTCATCAACGTCGCGAGTGTGGACTGGGGCGAAACATGCAGCTGGAAACACCGGGTGGGGTAGGGGAGATTCTGGCACGGCCCCCACCAGTACTAGTAAGTCCTTGCGACTTAAGTTGATGCGGAATTCTTCGTCGCTGATTTGGTTGCCTGTCGGGGCTCCAGAATAGAGATTCGTGATGCTTGGCCGCAGCCAAGATGAATATAGCATTGTGTTTTCTCGCTAGTCCATGACTGATAAATTTTCCCAATCACACCTATTAGCCTATGCGCCCACCACAGCCTTTAGGACAATAACTAGAGGTGCGATTGAGAGAACGTCTATGGTCACATTCTCTCGTTAGGCGGGCTTTTATATCGTCGATTTCCTGGACACGGTAGCCCTTTTTGTCATCACTCAGTTGTGACCAGACTGAGGTCACTAAATATTCCTTTTCCTGGATTAAATAAATTTCGAAAAAATACTTAGACACTACGATTTTTTTTATTTACAAGGCTTCACTGGATTCCAGCGTATGGTTTTATCAGCGCTCACTTCCGAGTCGGGCTTTTCCGTACTGCCGCGAGCTGGTCTTTACAATTGGTATGCCAATATATATTTTACAAAAAAACGTTTCACGAATATATATACATATCGGGTAACTATATAAACAAACAACAATTGTTAACGAAAACAACAAAGAGTCGGTTGTTATGACTAGCTGGACGCAATCACAGGGCTTTGTTGAAAAATAATGAAGCTGTGCGGATTTAATTACTAGCTTTACAGGATTACGTTTTACGTTTAAAGTCTGCATTAATCTCTGTTTTGTTGGTTAACAGCCAATGTTTCTATATGAATAATTTGACACATCATTGTGAAATTTGCTTGTGACATATTTGCGATATTTTTGGTGGATATGATTGAGGAATGTACTGAGATGGTCCCCAGTGTTTTCATTAGCTCTCTTGTCAGGCAGACTTTTCGCGATAGTCATGGAAAGCATGTACCCCTTGATTTTCATGATGTTTTCGTGTACACGTACATGACATGTGTAAGGTATTCAGTCTTCATTTCAACACAAACCCTTGTGATTTAATGATTGAATATGGCAAATGCAAATGTCAGAATACATTTGTCTGAAGCAGAAATGTGGCGGGCTGTAGGGATGGTGGAGCAAGGGGCTACCCATCGTCAGGTTGGTGAAGCCCTTGGTGTGCACCATACGGTGATCACCAGAGCCTGGGCAAGATTTCACCAGTATGGCACACCGGTAAGACGGCATGGTGGTGGCAGAGACAGGGCAACATCTGCAGCTGAAGACCGGTTTTTATCATTTAGGCCCCTAGGAACCGCTTTGCCACATCAACTCAGCTTCGCAGTGACCTTCAGAATGCATTCGACAAAAAAGAGATTCCATAGCCACAGGCGTTTTCCAAAAAATGGGATTTCATGGAATATGGCTGTTAAATACCGAGATGAGGCTAAGAGGGATAGTAAATTATACCTCATTGAGGGATTTTTCATGGCCCTCATGACCTCAAAAGAAATGAGGTCTATGAGAAAAGCCCTCAATGAGGCCTAATTTACTATTCCTCTTAACCTCATTTCTTTTGTGGCTATGGAATTCCTTTTTTGTCGTATGAGGCCATGAGGGCCATGCGAAAGCCCTCAATGAGGCCTCATTTACTATCCCACTTAGCCTCATTTCGTTTGAGGCCCATGAACAAATCCCTATGATCTTTTCATAGCCCTCATGGCATCATACGACTAAAAAGGGATTCTTCAGAAAGTATCCCGTGGCACCCCTTTTTGGAAAATGTCTGGCCTTCGGCACCTCTTTTTTCTGAAATGAGGCTAAGAGTCGTATATGCGAGTCACTCGAACGAGCAATTTCTCGATAGCTCATTTGCTCGATGGGATTCGAGTCGTTCAAGCAATGACTTATCAGTAACTACTTGGTAGATTCTTGGGTTTAGGAATGAAATAGGCTTTTGTTATACCAAGGGAGATAATTATGTATGGATATGTATAAATTACGGGAAATGAAGGAATCTGACTGGTTAATCAGCTTCCGTGAAGTGAACTGATTGGATGATATGGATAACGGAAACAAGAACAAATGTTCTCGGAATAGGGTAGGAACTACTAGTATTACGTTCCACCTTACCAGTGACGGGATGATACAAAGCATTCTGTAGGCTACTATCAACGGCTAAGATGGGACCTACAGGGGAATATACCAACCATACTCTGCTGACGTTCTGTACTACCAGGCATTAGCCCCACCCCAGAATACCGCTTGATAATATGGAGCACCTGGTGGATCAGTAGTACCAAGGGCCAACATGAGACCTACAGGGGTATGTACAGCCTATGCTATACTGCCGTTCTAAACTACCAAGCATTACCCCCACTCCCACAATATCACTAGACCTTCCATAACGTACTGCATATACCAACCATATCATAAAACAAAGCAATCGGTTAGTTGGATGGGAGCGCGGTGGCGCTGCGGTAATCGGTTCTCGTCAGATCACCGAAGTTAAGCCACGTCGAGCCCGGTTAATCCTTGGATGGGTGACCGTCTGAGCGATCAATTCGGACTCTCGCGTTGTGTCCTTGGGCAAGACACTTAACCCCGATTGTCCACATGGGGGCACGATGACGCCTTGTACTAAGGCGTACTGTGCGTCGATGGTACGCATGTATTCAACCAATCTAACCCTGTCTGTGCTGCAGTGCGGAGTTACGAATTTACGATGTTGGGGAGCTGACAGCTACTCGTCGTTGTTCGTTGGTTCTCTCCGGCTTCCTCCACCCGTAAAACTGTCACGGTCATGATTAGCCATTGTGCATAAGTATATGACCTTAAACACCAATAAATAAATCGGTTGATTAATAGTACCAATCACTAACAGGGGGCCAATAGGAGTATATACCGCCCACACTATACTACCGCTCTAAACTACCAGGCATTTCTCCTACCCACAATACACCTATACCTAGCAATGCATACTACGTATACCAGTCATAGGATAACATGAAGCATTATGTAGATTAATAGTACTAAGGGCTAACATGGGACCTGTAGGGTTAGAAAGCGTACATCGTATACTACCACACTAAACTACAATGCATTAACACCCCCCCCCCCCCCCACACACACACACAATAACGTCTGGTCTTACATACAGTCACATAAAGCATTAGGTCGATTAGTAGTACCAATGGCTTTCGGGGGGTCCCACAGAGGTATATATCGTCCATACTATACTGCCAGGCATTGCCCCCACCCCCACTCCACAATACCACTTGACCTGCCATAACGTACTACCTATACCAGTCACAGAATAATACAAAGCAATCGGTTGGTTAATAATACCGAGGTCTAACACGGGACCTACAGTGGTATATACAATGCATCCTATGTCCCGTTCTAAACAAACGATTATAATACTGCCTGACCTGGCATTACGAACTGCCCATACAAGCCATAAGATAATACAAAGGATTCGGTAGGTTAATAGTACTAAGTGGGTAATAGACCAACAGACCATTCATCCTATACTGCCAATCCAAACCACAAAGGACTATCTTTCAATGCCGCACTGGGCGACCATGCATGACCCCCATCCCCATAATACTGCTTGACCGAGTTACAGCAGACATAGGATAATATGAAGGCCCAAGGGCTAATAGTATACCAATATTGATTTATCTGATAACCATAGAGTATAACAACCGTTGTATATACTTGAAGTATATACAACGGGTGTTGTATATAATTATAATTTATGCGAACGACCTCTGACCTCTTTCAATTCCATTTTCATTCATTCATTCATGAAACATCGTTATATCACAGGGCAGGTTTTAATTGTACGCTTATTGCACTTTGTCAAAATCCTCTGATGGTGTCATTTCTTATTTATTTTGCTTCAATAAAGGCAACCTAAAATTTTGCTTCAAAACATTATAGAAATTACTTGAATGTTAATAGTAATTAGTATGCGGCGACTGCGAACTATTTATAGTCACGGCCTCGATCAAAAGTACTCGCGGAACTGCGCTAATTAAAAGTTCGTCTGCTCTACCTGAAAAAAAAACACTTCGTAAAAATTGTAAACAAACGCAAAATTATTTGTTATATTGGGACTACAGCATAGGAAGAAAACTGGAACTATGTCAAAAAAAAGAATAACTCTACTGAAACACCGTTTTGTTATTGTTAATAAAATAATTGAAATTTATTTTGTTCCAGCGCAGTTACATGATGCAAGAAGTGCAATCGCACTTTACAATCGCCGTCATCGATTTTCTAATGGAAGGGACACAACTCTATGCGTCTTGTCCTATTTCTTTTGTCTCGTAGACTGGTTTTCTTTGGAGGCCCGTGGGAAGCATATATAAGTCGGGGCGACGCACGAGACGGGTGTCTGTTTGTTATCAGATAAAAAGAATAAACATATAGTGTGTTTTTATATCTGTGTTATACAACTCGTTGAAATATGGTTTATTTTTTCTCGGCGAAGCCTCGAAAAAATAAACCATATTTCAACTCGTTGTATAACACAGATATAAAAACACACTATATGTTTATTGTCTATATATACCACTACTATCATATCACCCACCCCCTTTACGAGAAACCCGACACCTCCGACCCGAACAACGTTATGTCAGATTGTATAGTGGACAACAACAGCGGTCAACGTCTCTATGACGTCGCGTGCACATCGTGACGTCACGACGTCAATAGCAACGTCAACCGTTTCACGGGAAAAACTTTCAAGAAAACCCAACTTTCCTATCATCTTTCCATCATTCACCCATAATATATACCCATAGCCCTGTGTCTACCTATATCACTATACATACCATAGCATACTATGTATGTAGTAAATTTTGCAACGAAAAAGTTGCTCCGGCAAAGGGCTCCGGTTCCTATGGAAATTTAACACTAGCTGCTCCGGGTAATGGGGCACGATCGGGTACATGCTATACTACCCATATTCATTATTTGGGACATACCAATCAATATTTTCAACGTGCAGCCTCGGGCCTGCACGATGAAAATACTGATTGGTCTACCCCACATATTTACTGAACAGCCATCTTATTTAATGATGTTATGGCGTATCGTGTTCCTGACCAGAAAAGAGGCCGCCAGTGTTCAAAGGGTTAAAACACAATTTATTCTCACAACACTGGATTCAAGTCGACAAGTAGAACATTTCCGTACTGAGAGCGAGACTCACAGTACAAATTGGTATTTCCAAAATTCCTTCGTTTTAAATTCATAACTTGGTATATACATTGTGGTAACTATCACCAACTATTAAAATATACAACGAAGGCAAACGTGTTTTTAGAACAAACTGGACAAAACTTGAAATGACTAATACCTGATTGTTATTGTAAAAAAATGAAGATCAGGTTGAATTTGTTAATTACTAAATCTGTTATACCTGCATGTTGATTACACTAATATGAATACATGATTGCGTATCGAGTTACAAATGCAGGAGAAAATGTTCGAAAATTTGTAAGTGCTTTTCAAAAAAATAAAATGTCACAGGCTTTTGCCAGGTGATAGTACCCCATACCTACTAAAACTTATGTCCCCGACATCAGATTCATTAGTCATATTCGATGTTTTAACACAAATAACCATCACAAGGGTTATATAAACGGGAGGTAGGAAATTATGTCTTTGCCTAAAATCTCCGGCGGCACGAAGTTTAGGGGCACTGGAATCTATAAAAACCATCAATATAAACGGCAGTTACCAGGAGCTCTCCGTATTCTCGACATGCAAAGGTTGCGGTTTCAATCTCACGCGTGTCTCTTCTGTGATCTAAACCGGGTAATACTTTTTGCCGGTAAAAAGGACGGTATCCGGTAAAAAGGACGGTAAGTGTATAAAAACTACGTTTTAAAGTACTAAATGTACCTCTGAATGTGTGAAAAGTGATTTTTTAAGGAAGCTTACGCAATAATAAGTATATAGAAGGAAGATTAAGTATTGTTTGTTTTATTGTAGACTATTTACAAGACAAAATAGATCATTTTCATCGACACTGATCGACACGCCATTTTGTGCAAGGAAAACAACGATTTCGCTGAGGTGCACGACGGGGTGAATATTATCATACTTGCTCGGTGGAGGTGTAGCTAATTTTAGATGTTTCTGTTCACCACAAGGGGATTTAACAGAAAGTGTTTTTGGAGAGAAACCATTTACAATTTGAAAATAGTCTACAATAAAGTAAACAATACATAATCTTCGTTTTATATTGCGCACGCTTCATTAAATTGTCACTTCACACTTTCAGAGGTACATTTAGTAAAACAGTTTTTATACGCTTACCGTCCTTTTTACTGACCGGCAAAAAGTTGTGTTCAAGCTTCTTTTTTTTTAAACGGGGGTTCATATTTTATTTTCAGTTAGACATGAAATCCACCGTGACGGAATTACCTTTGGACCCCGGTATAGCAAATTCATGTTGAACCGACATCTGTATTCACAAGGAGGAAGCTGGCTGTACACTTTAGGCATGTTCCTTTTGTTTCAATTTTCATTTTGGAATGGATTTCTGATGCTTCAAATGACTAGTTTTCTAAGACGGGGGTGCTATGGGTCAGTTGACGGAATTACAGTCGCTGACATGACTATTTCAGGAATTTGTGTTTTCTGAAGTTTTCTGCTCGAGATGCGCATTATGAATGAACTCCTGTTGGTATTGCTTTGTCACTGTAATCTAGCATCAGTACACATCGTAATTTCACAGTCTGTAGACCAGTAAGTTATTTCCATTCGCCGTACAGTACAGCAGCACCTGTAACTCCGTCACGTGACGGAATAACAACTGCTGTTATTCCATCACAATAAAACTTAATTTACGTTTTCATGGCGCGAGATAACCACGCCCCCCCCCCCCCCTCCCCTTCGCGTGGTGTTAGAAAGGCAGGAATAAGTAATAAAAGAAAGCGAACACAGTTCTTTAAACTGGCAATATGATTTAGAGCCTTCAGCATTGCAGATGCAGATTGTAGCTCTCAATATTGTAAGAGTGAAAATTGTCATCCTGCAATGCTATAAGGCAAAGTGCTATCGAAATTACTTATTATTATTTGTCTTTCACGTGGGCATGGGTGGTGGCTATGTGACGTTTGACGTACCGGCAAATAAATGCAGATCATGGATACGATAATGGCGTAGGTTTGGTGTGGTTAGGTCTAGCTGATGGGACGGTCAATTTGTGGAATTTAGTTATATGCCTGATATCTAGTTTAAACTATTTATTCAAATTCAAAAATTGAACACAACGAGGAAATAAAAAACAACTTTTACGAAGAACAACTTTCTAATTCCAACAATTCAAAGAGAAAGCACATACTCGAATATGTTCATCTTTGGAAGGGACAAAGAGGCATGAGTTCAAAGTTTCAAATTTTCAGCGTTGATAAACGAGAAGCCTTTTAATGCTGATGGTGGTGGGGAGGCGGGGACTGTGATTGATAATACGAACTACTTCCGACAGTTGTCGGCGTTTTAAGATCTGACATTCAGGCAAAATCGCTTAACAGATCGATTCTGCCTGAACGTACGTTCGTAAAAGGGCCTTCACTGTCGGAAGCAGTTCGGATATATGAGAAAAAAACTTGGTTCGTCAAACCTTACGGGAGGCCAAAAATGGGCTATATAGCTTTTTGAAACATACACCTATTTATGATGAAACGCGTATTAAAAATAAAAAAAAAATTCAACATAATGCCTCGTTATAGGAAGGCATGTACGCTAAAAAGAGTCGATAAAGTGCCCAGAGAACACCGAACTTATGGGATCGTTTCCTTCACAAACAGAGTTTAAGCTTTTGTATCAATTGACCTTGTACATGACGTGTTCGATGCCAATGTAGAGCCATACAGTTTTTAAACCCGCAAAATGGAAATGCAACAAATTAACACAAATTTCAATCACTGAACTGTAGAATTGTCAAATATAGCCTATAATATCCAGGCCCGAACAATTTTAACATTCCATATGGTATCGGCAATTGAACATGAGAAATACACTTGTGCCGACTGCTTGTAAATTAACTAATTGTTAGTTTACAAGCAGTCGACGCAAGTGTATTTCTCATCATCATCTAGAATGCCGTGGTCCTCATCGTACGACTCATGGACCCAAACACGACAACCGGTACACATTATCCAGTCCTCGGTGGATTTCGGGTCAGTGGTGTCGCCATATAGAAAGCCACAACGGATACATTTA